>VDFB02000015.1:10096021-10390669 GCA_007258455.2 Sequoia sempervirens | reverse complement strand
GCAAAACATGTTGGCATGAAGAACAACCTTGAAATATTCAATAAGGCTTAGCACGCTAGCACTGAACCCAAAGGATAGGTAGCACATAAAGATCTCCTTACCAAGTTACCAAGGGACCCATAAATAGGTCATACATAAGATGAGTTCATCACATAACACAATTATCAAAAGATAGCAAACTTTGAATTACATGAAATATATTTTGGAACTGATGGGAATGCCACAACCAAGACCAAATCTTGATTTCCATCAATTTCAATACCAACCGGAGAAACGCAATTAGACATACCAGAACTTGTAACATGCTACATGAATGTCTGGATAGCAAGGATACCCAAAATAAGCTTTGAGCACAACAACCAACATCAAAAGATTAGTCTTTATTATTCTACATTAACTATTTTCCACGGATGTCCCAAAAAGAAGTACTGCCATATCCGTATCAAGGATAACATCCACACTTCACAACATCATAGCCCTCGATAGGATAGATCATTTATGTATATCATCCAAAGCACAACCTTTCAGATCCCAAGTTTTGACATCAATTCTAACCATGCTGAATCATCTCAACAACTTCTCAACAATCTCCCCCTTTGGTATTGATGGCAAAACAACAAAAACTCAAAGACACAAAAACTGTAAAAACAAAACTCCAAGCGCTCCCCCTTTGTCAATCAAATTAATTCCTCTTTTCGTTTTTGTTTTTCTCTTCATTTTTCTCCCCCTTTTTTCCATCAAAGGAAAAGGGCCAAATAAGAATATTTAGGAGATCAAGTAAAAATAACACTTTTCACACAAAAAATTTCTTGTACCTTTCTCTCATAGTTGGAAGAATCTTTTTCCAAGCTTGTATAATAGAAACCATTTTGGCACACATACTGTCCATTAGAGTTAACATCATAAATGAAGATGACCAGTCCGGAGATAGGCACTGTTGTTCGAAATCCTCTGCATCAAAAAGTATCCTAAAGAGATGATCCAACCGAACCTCTACAATTTCTTTGATCAACCAGAAAGTTCTAACCAAATATTCCCTTTGTCTCTGAGTAGACAATAACTCAACTTGCAACTCACCAACTCGTATTCTTTGTTTTCCATCTTTATCTTTGAAGAAGTAAAAACACTTTCCAATATCATTCAATTCAGATTCAATAGCTTCAATTTTGCTTCTAAAGTTGTCAACAACAACAGGCCATCAGAGACAATACTTGTAGATGTCAGACATCTCCTTAATGCATTCTCTTGTCTCACCAATGTGCTTGGATAATTTTTGTTTGGTTTTGACACACCTTCTCTCAATAATAGCTTGGATCTTATGACCTTCAGATCCTTCCTGCAACGACCTTTCTTCAACAAATTCTACCAGATCATTTGGTAACGAGTCAAAAACAACTGAAATAGTAATACCCTTTTTGAGCAGACAATCAACAAAACCATCTTCAATTCTAGGCCTACTAGCCAGAGAGCAGGCATACCACATTTCACCAATCTTTTTCATATCACTTTCATCCAACATCGAACGAACTTCATCTAGATCGAAAGAGTCAGGTCTAGGCAAAGACTTTTCTTCCTTCTCCTTCTCTTTTGAGATAGTGATGACATATTTTGTTTTAATTTTCCTCCTTTTAGGTTCCAAAGGGGAACCACCAATGACAACCTCTAACTCCTTACCAGAGGAGGAACCCTCCTCAACCTGACTAATAGGCATAACACTAGACACTATCACACTGAAGCACAAATTCATTTGCAAGGATGAGAAATAAACTTTGTATGCACTTGCTTTATCTTCCATACATTCCAAATATTTGTAAACTTGCTTTCCGATAGGGATGCCGGACTTCCACTTAACATTCTCCTTTGACGGTAGTGAACTCAGATTTAGTAAAATACCAAACATATGAGCAGAGACCCAAATTGGAAGGGATAACTCGCAACCAAAGACATTCTAACATTCTCAATTAGGTTTTCCATTATGAGGCTACACAAGTCAAACTGTTTATTTTCCTTCACCATCTTATGTGCTAGATACACATCAATAGCCAAAGTAGAACCTTCACAATTTTGGAAATAGATTTTGTAAGTGATATCGTAAGCACATACCTTATTGCAGGATCAATAATGGTATTTATCAATAGAGCTTAGGGGTCTTTGCGATACCAATAAGTTCCTCCATGTCTCTGTATTTCACTGTCTTCTTCCTAGGGAGGTCACCAACACTATACGATCCAGTAATAGCTTCAATGGCTTCCTTAGTGATTGGATAGGGTTTGTCCAAAATGATGCTGCCATCCTTGAATCGACTCAACAGGAACAAGATAGACTCTTTTCCGGAAATCCAGGGAAATTCTCCCCATAAATCCATACCCAGAGCACTTATATTCTGCAATTCATCAGTCTTCAACCCTAGTTCCATTTCCTTCATCTTCCGGTGATCAAATTTGTCCAACTCTACTCCCTTCAGCCTTAGCGAAATACCACCACTGAATTCACTGTTAACCAATGCAGATTCCATTGTCGCGCTTAGCTTCTTCAATCTTTTTATCGCTCAATGAAACCTCTTCTCCTTCTTTGCAAACCATGAGTAATGATTTGAAACTCCACTTTTTATCCTTAATTTTTCATGATGATTTTACCAGCAAAAACTTACATTGATGACACCACCACTTGTACTTTGCTTTTCAATTAGTCAGATTAAGCTTCATCATACATTTCCAATTGGATCAAATTTAGTCAAGTTGAAAAAAACATAAATATTACTTCGGAGAGGGGAAACCGTCAGGATGTGCATTGCAAAACTCTGCCTAAGCCAAGGTAGTTAGCCTAGATTTTGGAAGAGCTTGTACTGAGATTCGGTACCACAGAAGAGCTCCCCACACTCGTTTCCTTTTTCTTCCAAACCATGATGGTATTCTGCTTAGATTCATCTGATTTTGCAACCTTCTTTTTGTTTTCAAACTTTTCTGGAGCAACATATCTACATGCGTTAGCATAATGTTCGGGTTGACTGGACTTGTAACATCTTTGTCCTGATTTAACTAAGTGAACCCTAGATCTACAATGATTAGCTTTGTGACCATAACCATGGCATACATAGCAATAACCATGAAAGAGATTATTCATTCCATTCCTTCTAGCTGGATTAGATAACTCACTTCTACAATGACTTGCTTTGTGACCAAATTTGTGACAATTAAAGCATTGAGTACTTTGTTCCTTCTTGCTTCTACACTCTATAGCCTTATGTCCAAATTTTTTGCATAGAAAACAATAGTCATTAAATGATAAGTACCTTTGAGCATTTGGTTGCCTGCTCGAAGGTTTTTTTGTAGGTGTTCTATGTTGAAAATGGAGGTAATTATGTAGCTTTAAAACTTGTAAAACTATTATACTGTAGATCTAAATAAGTGTTCTTTGTTACAGATTCTTTGTGGATGATTATTTGTTTAGATTCATTTTACCATTTATAGAAATATATAGAAGATTGTAGAAGAATAAGACTAGAAGATAGAAGTGACACAACATATACCATGGAGAAACCCTTTCGGGAAAAAATTCCACCACCAAAATCAATAGTGCTTGTATTATTTAACCTTAGGATAAGATTACAATAATTCTTTATCAATCCTTACTTGAGATGCTTATTTTTCCTTCAACAATTCTTCACAACCTGCAATAAACTCTGATCAAACTCTCTTCAACTTGCTGTAATAAATAGACAATAATGAGTCTTGTAAACTCCAAAAAAATTACAATTACAAAGCACAAATCTTATCTCACAAAACCTATGCCTATCATTTGCAAGTAGAGTTCTTCCATGAAAAACAATGTCAAACCAAGTCCTTCATCAATTTGGGCATCCCAAATTGAAGTCCTAACTCAATGTTGATTACGAAGATATCTTGTAAGCTCCTCCTCAAAGTTGGCACCCAAGAATGGGCCCACTTAACTCAGCCTTATAAAATATCTTATCATGCAAAAGTGTTAACTCCAAGATGCCAACTTGGGTGCCCAAGGTGGGTCCAAGTCAATCCTACATTAAGCTGAAACATATGATACACCATTCATTTTAGTATCATGCATGATTGATCATCCCCACTTAAATGAATGTATCACCTATTATCTATCATGCAAATCAAGTCATTACTCATGCATTCCAAGTCAAGCTAGAATTCAGCTAAGTATTCCGGTGGAAACTAACTACATGGTGAGAATGGTGAACCATAACTAAACTAAAGCTGAAGCTAAATTATTTGGTGGTAGATTGAACTAAACTAAGCTAAAGAAACAGGCTGAACCCGTTGCATGTAAACATCAATCCCTAACTTCTAGAGGATCTTTACGCCATTACTAAAAGTGGTATCTTTTCCAAATAGTTAACTTAACTCAAAGGTGAGTTCTACGCTGCAGGTGCCCATGTTCTCTATTTTGTAGGAGCTCTTCTTGGGTGTCCCATGTTCCTATCATTGGGAATTAATTACAAATGTCAATTTACATGTTCATTTTCATTTCAAATTTAATCTCTTTCTAATCCTAGTGTTGGGGAAAATTTTCCAAGGACTTAGAAGATACAGGAAATAATGTTTAGGATTGCAATTAAATGACATCCTATTCCCAACATTCTCCCACTTGAAATTATACATTGCAATTATTCTAAACAAGGAATCATTATTATAAATCAAGTACAGGACTCAAGGCCAATGGCCTTCCTGCACCAACTAATCAATCCATGCCAACTTCAAATGCAACCTGCATAATCATGAAGCTCCAAGCAAATGATTAATACTCAAAACCAAGGGAACTTATCTATAGGAATTGGTTTCGTAAGATAATCTGCAACATTAATCAAAGTGTCAAATTTCTCAATTAATACCTTCCCACTCTCAACTATTTCTCACACAAAGTGATAATAAACATCAACATGCTTAGTATGTGCATGATACATAGGATTTTTGGCTAAACAAATAGCACTTTGACTATCACATTCAAGTTTAACTTACTTGTAGCCGATATTGGCATGGTGTGATGGTTTATAGGTGGCATTGTTGTTCTTGCCACCAAGGTTCAAACCCCGTTGGGGTGTTATTGTTGAATGGTTGTATCCGGTTCATAGCTCCGGTCAAAAGCGTTTACCCCTTGAATAAAAAAGAAGTTTAACTTACTTGCAATTAAAACCAATACCTTTCCCAAGCCTCTATAACCAAACTGCCTCTTTGGAGGCATGTGAAACTACCGAGTGTGTTGAACTCACGTCCAACCAAGGTGCTACAGGCTTCTCGGTCTTTACTGTTGAAAAAGATTTTCTTGCAAGTAACCATTCCAACATATATCTCTTGCTATAAGAGAACTCAAGCCTCGCCTATTTATCCAAGTATCCATGAGGACCTGTAACCAACCAATCCATGCCAAACTCCAAATGCAACATAGCACTATCATGAAGTAATCAAGCAAATGATTAATGTACCCAATACATAAGAACTACACAAGATCAATTTCAAAGCTCCAACCATGAATTAGGAACATAAACATGACAACATGATCTAACCATCTCCTGCAAGGAGATCACATGCATCAGAACATACATAAAAATCCTAGTCTCAAGAGAACAAGTACCATGCCAAACTCTAAATGTGTATCAAGAGTAAACCATGATATAATAGCAACCACTCTAAACCAAGAAAAAACATATCCCCATTTACATGAATATAACCTTACCAATGATGCATCCATGTCACTACCAAAAACTCCCATTGAACCATGGTACGAGCTACACATGGCATCATGACTACCATCCTCTTCATGAAGATCACTATTTAACATCAAGCAAAGAGTCATCACTAACATTTTTACATGAAATGATCAATGCATGATTACCGTCATCCAAGGATTCCTCTGTAGAAGAATCATAACTCTTTTTCTTGTTCTTACAATCCTTCTTCACATGTCCCGATTTCCCACAACTCCAACACTTTACCTTACTCCATCCTTCAGACTTACCCTTTCCTTTCTTGTCTCCCTTAGGTTCCTTTTTCTCAGGCCTACCTTTTACAAACAAGGCATCTTGGATTTCCGTTTTAGACTTCCTCCTCATCTCCTTTGATAGGAGAGTAGGAATCATATTGTCCATCTTCGGATCTGTACCACTACCACTGATAGCAACAATTAGATTTTCCCAAGATTCTGGTAAAGAACAAAGTAACAAAATGCATCTATCTTCATCTTCTAGCTTTACATTTGCATATGCTAACTGACTTAGAATCAAATTAAAAGAATTCAAATGATTTGCAACATAATCACCATCTTTCATCTTTAAAGAATACAATTGTCTTTTCATATACAACTTATTAGTAAGAATTTTGGTTTGATAGATATCACCTATTCTCTTCCATAGCTTATATGCAGTAGTTTCATCTGAAACATTCAAGAGAACAACATCAACAAGACATAATCTTATGGTCCCTCTTTCCTTCTTATCAAGCTTAGCCCAATCCTCATCTAACATCGTTGTAGGTGACTTTGTCTCATTACCAACAACTAACCACTGATATGTCTCTTCAAGGAGATCCTCCATTTTTAGTTTCCACATCTCATAATTAGATCCATTGAATCTTTCAAAATCTAAACAAGAATTAAAACTCATTGTAACAAAATTATTTTCCAAAATCAACAATAAAACAATAGTAAAAGCTCCCACTACAACCAAAAAACCTTCAAACTTTTAAGAGAAAGGTGTCCCAAACTCTACCCCAACCGTTAGCTCTGATACCAAATGTTGAAAATGGAGGTAATTATGTAGCTTTAAAACTTGTAAAACTATTATACTGTAGATCTAAATAAGTGTTCTTTGTTACAATTTTTTTTTGGATGATTATTTGTTTAGATTCATTTTACCATTTGTAGAAATAGATAGAAGATTGTAGAATAATAAGACCAAAAGATAGAAGTGACACAACATATACTATGGAGAAACCCTCTTGGGAAAAAACTCCACCACCAAAATCAATAGTGCTTGTATTATTTAACCTTATAATAAGATTACAATAATTCTTTATCAATCCTTGCTTGAGATGCTTCTTTTGCCTTTAACAATTCTTCTTCACAACCTGTAATAAACTCTGATCAAACTCTCTTCAACTTGCTGCAATAAATAGACAATAATGAGCCTTGTAAACTCCAAAAAGTTTACAATTACAAAGCACAAAGTTTATCTCACGAAACACACACCTATTCTTTGCAAGTAGAGTTCTTCCGTGAAAAATAATGTCAAACCAAGTCCTTCATCAATTTGAGCGTCCCAAACTGAAGTCCTAACTCAACGTTGATTATGAAGATATCTTGTAAGCTCCTCCTCAAAATTGGCACCCAAGAATGGGCCTACTTAACTCAGCCTTATAAAATATCTTATCATGCAAAAGTGTTAACTCCAAGATGCCAACTTGGGCTGCCCAAGGTGGGTCCAAGTCAATCTTTATTAACTGAAACATATCTCTCCACCAATCATGCAAATATCATGCATGATTGATTGTCCCCACTCAACTGAATGTATCACCTGTTATCTGTCATGCAACTCAAGTCATTAGTCATGCATTCCAAGTCAACTAAAGTCAACTAGCATTCAACTGAAACTAACTACATGCAACTGAAGATAACTTAATTGAACTGAACTGATACTGAACTAAACTGAACTGAACTAAACTAAACTAAACTAAAGTAAACTAAAGTAAACTAAACTAAACTAAACTAAACTTCATGCATGTAAACATCAATCCCTAACTTCTAGGATCTTTACATGCATTACATAAGTGTTATCTTTCTCAAAACAATTAACTTAACTTAAGGTGAGTTCCACCTTCCATGTGGGTACCCCATGTGCTCCTATTTTGTAGGAGATCTTCTTGGGCATCCCCACATATTCCTATCATTTAGAATTAATTACAAATGTCAATTTACATGTTCATTTCATTCAAATTTAATCTCTTTCTAATCCTAGTGTTGGGGAACACTTTCCAAGGACTTAGAAGATACATAAAATAATGTTTAGGATTGAAATTAAATGGAATCCTATTCCCAACATACTAGAGTTTCATACCTTGCTTGTTACAATAGATCTCACTTCAGCTTCAACTACTTTGCCTTTTCCCTTAGTGTTTTGATTTGAGCTTTCACTGGAGAAGCCAAGTCCTCCCTTATCCTTCTGACATTTTTGTAGGGACAGGAGTTGATCTAGAATTATGCTACTTTCACATTCTCTTGCTTATGATTTCAACCTTCTTAACTCTTGATCTAACTTCTCATTTTTTTCTAATTTCTATTTGATGGTATCTTTGAGATTTTCTTCAGTCTTCTTCCATTCTTCAATTTTCTATTTGGTAGTATCTTTGAGATTTTCTTTAGTCTTCTTGCATTCATCCAATCGTAGCTTTAAATCCACAATACTTTCCTTTGACTCCTTTAATTCCTAGTTGACCTCTCTGTGTTTTGCTTTGAATTTCTGGATTTTCTCCCTTAGTTTTGAGATACAAGCATTTGCCTCCTTAATGTTTTCTTTCAATTCTTCATTTTTAGATTATGTGCTTTCCATATCATCTAACATTATCTTTAGTTCTTCCTCAAAGTAATAATCTTGTGCCATCTTTTCAAACTGCCAAGATCTCCCTCAAGTGGTTAAGCTCTATCTACAAGGGACCAGGCTTTGATACCAATTGTTGAAAAGTCCAGATAACTGAGAGGGGGTGAATCAGTTATCATAAAATTATTTTCTTGACTTTAATTAATATGAAACAAGCTTATATCAATCAGATAATAATCAAACAAATATGAACATGAAAGTACATAACAACACCACACACAATGAACACCATAATTTACGTGGAAACCCAAGAAGGGAAAAACCATGGAGTATGGTAATTCTCAATTATAGAACATCGGTTAAGCTGATTTTTACAACTTAGGCTCACTGCCAAAAATGTAAGGCTCACTGCTAGTAGGCTCACTACCCAATTAATACAAAAACAAAATAGTCTCACTGACAAAAATGAACTGATGAAGCTGCATCTACATATGCATGAAGTCAGTTCCGGTTTAGAGCACAATATCTGTCTGCATCAGATCTAGTCAAGAATCTTCTTTCCACCTTCCTCGCACAACCTCTGCAAAACAAATTACTTCTTCTTGACACTTGCCTTCAGCTTTCTTATTGCATAATCCTTTGCACCCTTTTATCTGCTCGCACACACCATACTTCTTGCTTCATCGAACAAAATCAAATTTTACTTATACCATTCCATTGCCTTCATAATCTCCTAAGTCAGCCAAACACAATGTATTCATAATCTTCTTAAGTCGGCCAAACACAATTTGAATTAGGTCACTACAAAACATGTCGGCATGAAGAACAACCTTGAAATATTCAATAAGGCTTAACACGCTAGCATCATACCCAAAGGATAGGTCACACATAAAGATCTCCTTACCATGTTACCAAGGGACCCATAAATAGTGTTGTCCCTGATTTTTGACATGCAAAAATTAGAGATAACCCATCAAAATTTTGACATTTTTAGGCCTCAAGGCACGTATTACGAGGTACAAAGGTTGGGAATTTTAAGTTTTGGGTCTATAGTCCTTTTGGCCAACATTTTTCATTCACTCTCATCCGTTTTCATGAAATTCTGAGTCATTTTTGGTGTGTTTTTGGTCAATTTCGGGTTTTGGAGACCTTACTGCAAGTGTGGGGGTTTTAAGTTCTAAAATGCAAGTGATAGATTCACTTGCAATCAAGTCCCCAAGACCCGATTTCACTTTATGAGCTTTCTAAGTCACTTTTTTGTTTTTAAATTGATCACTTGTAATGGGGGTCTCAAGACCTGATTTGCAAGTGAAGGCCTTTTAAGTCACTTTTTTAAAGTTTCATGTCACTTGTAATTGGGATTGCAAGACCCGATTTGCAAGTTAGGAGGCTTTTAAAGTTTCTTTTTAAATATTGTTCACTTGTAATGGGGGTCCCAAGACCTGATTACAAGTAAAAAGGTCTTAAGACAAGTTAATCACTTGCAATGAGCTTTTAAAAACCCAATTTCACTTTTACATGTAAAAGTAACTTGTAATGGGGGTCTCAAGACTCAACTTACAAGTTACAAGTGAAAGTCTTATTATTTTTTGTAAAGTTTACTTGTAATAATGTTTTTCCACATTGCAAGTAAGTCACCTTTCATTTGCACTTGCAGTTAGCCTTCCAAAACCCGAAATTGAGCTTTGGCCCCACTTTTGCAGCCCCTTTGTCTCATTCTCGTTAGTCCTATTTGCACACATGACTTACCAAATCAATAATATAAGGCATGGGTCTTATTTTTCAAACAAATTCCAAGGCTGGAGAATGATACAAAGAAAGAACAACAACATGACAAAGCCACACAAGGAGTTGAATAAGTGACATGATTGAGCATAGAATGCTTTCAAGACAAAGATGGAAGAATGTTTTCCAAACAACAACATGAAGATCCAATCAAGGATGATGTAGTTCAAGTCGTGTCTTTAGACACTTAGAATAGTTTCAATTATGTAATTGTAATTTAGTTTTGACAAATTACATGTAAAAAGGAAAAATGTAATTGCATGTGATCATATCACTTGCAAAGTTGTAACTTGTAATTGCATGTAATAACATTACAAATCAAATTACAATAGGACTTGTAATGTTGAATAAGTCAATTGCAATTAGTTAGTGGTTGAGAGAATTTCTCAAGTTTGTTGGGATCCTCCCACCTTTTTCTCAAGACTTCTCTCCTATATATAGGAGGGTGCTCTATGTAATTTATCATCTTTTGGAAATGCAACAAAACTCTGGTAGTTTGTATATGCACTTTAAGACTTTGAGCTTAGATGTAAATCAAATTACAATCAATTAAAAGAGGCAAATTGCTTTCAAACTTTGAGTTGATTCAAGGTGTTATGTGACAACATTTTCTGCATATTGATTGTGAGTTTTGTGGTGTTATACAAGAGGGATTCAAGCTCAATTTTGTAGACTTTGAGTTGCTTATTGCGTTTGGAGTTTTAGATTGGTTTTTAGATTTGATATTGCAAAATTTGAGCTGTTTGTCACATTTGAAGCTATTGTAGAACACTCAAACAAAAGGGGGTAACTTACAGACTTTGTGCTACTTTCCAAGCACAATATGTAGTAGCTCAAAATCTAACTACATGATGCACTTTTAATGCACAAACATAGAAAATCATCTAAAAAGGTTGATAGGAGAGTAAGTTGTCAAAGACTTTGTGCTTTCAATTTGTTTTCTCATCCCGGAGGAGCAACAAAGGACTTTGTGCCTTTATGGAAACTTTTCTTCTTTATTTGTTTACTTCATTAATCATTTATGCTTTTAGCTGTGATTCTTTTCTGAAATAAGAGAAAAGAATAAGTGTCTTTTCTGAAAAAAGAGAACAAGACAGAGTTTCACCCAGATTTAGAATAGATTTATAGTTAGAGTTTATTTCTGAATTTTTAAAATAGAAAGTAAAGGGGGAGCCTTCCCTTTGAAAATAGGAGAGTTTATCTCACACACAGTGGCTGAAACCACAATTTTGCACGCCTCTCCAGGTGTACAAAATTTTCACTCAACAAATAGGTCATACATAAGATGAGTTCATCACATAACACAATTATCAAAAGATAACAAACTTTGAATTACATGAAATATATTCCGGAGCCGATGGGAATGCCACAACCAAGACCAAATCTTGATTTCCATCAATTTCAGTACCAACCAGAGAAACACAATTAGACATACCAAAAAATGTAACATGCTACATGAATGTCCAGATAGCAAGGATACCTGAAATAAGCTTTGAGCACAACAACCAACATCAAAAGATTAGTCTTCATTATTCTACATTAACTATCTTCCACGAATGTCCCAAAAAGAAGTACTGCTATATTCAAATCAAGAATAACATCCACACTTCGCAACATCATAACCCTCAACAGGAGAGATCATTTATGTATATCATCCAAAGCACAACCTTCCGGATCCCAGATTTTGACATCAATGACAACCATGCTAAATCATTTCAACAACCTCTCAATAGATAAAATGTAAGTGTTGAATTAGTTAGGTAAAATACTCTATTCACACCAAGATTTAGCTTGAATGTCATAGTGAATTTTTGACTCAAGAATAGTGCTTTTCTAATTCAATTGTCTCAATTATGCAAAAGATATAATCTCTTTCTCACCATTCTTCTTTAGGCCTCTTCCATCTACTTGTTTCACATCAAAGATGATGCAACCCAATACTTAATCGAGCTACAGTATTGTTGCACTCTAAGGTATATTCACCCCTATGTATGCTTTTGTTAATGATCATATATGAATTTATATTCATCAAAATAATATTTTCTCTTTCTTTGTAATAACTTTTCCCACATAGACTTGTGAAAGTTATTTGCAACAAAAGCCTTTATTTCTTTATTCATATTTGAGTATGTATTGAGGTGGATGCCTTGTTTGTTCATCCACTTGAAGTTTTGTTTCATCCATGACTTCTTTCTCTTGTTCAAGACTTCTTTAATGACAACCTTAAGCCATCTATATGTCTCCATTTGTTCAAATTTTTAAAGATAACTTAGAAGACATACTAGAGTGGTGATCTCAATATAGAAGATACTTGTTTTAACTAGAAGAATCTCATATGATATTGAAACTTTGAATTTGAATTTATTTATGATTGTTTGTTTTTAAATCCTCTCTATTTGCTTCTATTTCATTTTGCTAGTCTATAATCACATCCATAAAGTATTTAATAAAATAACTAAAAGTCCCATAATTCTTCACCTCCTTATATTTTACAATGCATAAAACACTCTCCACCGACACTAAATTCTGTACTATTTTTTTTTTTTTTTTAAATCGGATATCATTAGGCTATCTTGGTCTTGCCTGTGTTTATATTAGCTGACGGTTTATGCCGAGGAGTAAAGCCAGTTTAGGCGGGGTCCCACCGGGAGCCACAATTGGGATATTTTCGGGCCACAGCCTAAGACGAAGACCCAGATCAACACCAAGAAAAGAATATACCTTCTCTTTCCCCGTGAGGCTGAACTTGAGTGAAGATCATGTAAGGTCGATTTCTCATTCATTCAAGCGGTGAGTCCAGTCAATCGTGAACCATGGCCTCTTGGACGATCAACCCCTTCATTCTCACCGCCAAACCCGCACTGCTTCCTCCCTTCATCACACTGACGCGAACACGGCTACGGACAGCTTATCGAAAGTCAAAGTCTCTCCCTCTCCTCAGGTGAGTAAGTATCAAATAACTTATTCTAATGCGTTCTTTCAATCATTGCGTGTAAACAGATCATGATTTTGCAGCCCAACAGACCAAGGGTGTAGGCTATTTCCCGTTCTTTTTAGAGTATTATACTTATCTAGAAATAATTAAGGTTCTTTTCCATCTATGTGAAAATTGTACAGTGTTATACTTACATTCATATATTTGAGTTTGTCGTTTCATCTATGTGGTCTTTACAGCATATTGAATTATGTGATAATCTACCAGAATTCAATTGTTCGGTTTTAAGGCAAGACCTTTATTTTACGATTAATGGTTTGCAAGGTTGTTGTCATGCATGGTTTACTTATCATTATGTGATGCTCATGTAGGTGAAATGTCATAACTTCTTTGAAAGTCACTCATGCCAACGTTACTCTAATTCAAACATACTTAACTATAAAGTATTTCCACGATAAGATTTTTCTTTCCATTCCTTAATCTTTGAAGGAACAATTTTACATAGTCTTAGATGATTAGGTTTGGGTCTACAAACCTTTGTTGTTTAGGATTGTATCCCCATACTTGCATATATGTGGAAAAGAAGGCTCATATAGTATGGATAATATACAATGTTCTATTGAGTTTTTAGCTTGGATAAGAACTTTTGCATAGGTTCAATGTGAACGTGTGGAAAGGTTCAAGTGGTTCAAGTTAATTTATTTTTCATTTCAATTTGAAGGATTAAAGTGAAAGTCTTTTATTAAGCTAAATAAGTTTTAATAAAGTGTAGATATGCACTAGTGATTTCGACTTATCTTCTATCTTATTCTAGTAAGTGATAAGGATGCTTTTGTAATTAAAACTGATTTTTGGAAGATTAGATTTTTAATTGAATTAGTATATAAAGATAAGAGCAAGATAAAAATTTGTAAAAATATACAGATTGTCTTTCAAAGGAATGAAAGATCAATTTTTTCAAAGGATTGAAAAACTGTATGTAATATGCCAGAACAACAGGGTACATGTTGATTTTCATGCAGTTGTGAGTAACATTAGTTATCGAGGTTTCCTTGTAAGTTTTTTGAAGGAATGAAAAATGATTTGAAAGTTTAATAATCTATGTATGCTTCCACTTTTTGATGTTTTTATTATTGTGTGATTTATGCAATGTTATTTAGCAATAGGCCATTATCACTAGGGTATGAAAATTTTCATGTTTCTCTACATAAGGACCAAGGTAAAGAGGCCTTGAAACTTAAGCATTACAAGTCTAGATGTTTGACAGAGACTTGCCATGGCAAGCCTAACAAAATATTTCTTCAAAGTTCTTTGTTGCATTATTCATGTAATTATCATTGAATAAAATTTAAATGATCACTATTTTTACATTGGTGACGGGGGAGAAGAGCAATGGTAGAGCAGGTCATACGGGGTGTTATGGGTGAGAGTGGTTGGAGATTTTTAAGAAGAGTAACTATAGATTTGATAAATCATTACATAATTTAATACTTTACAAAAATACCACATATATGAAAAAGAAGAGTTTGAAAGCCCAAATTTAGAATAAATCTCTTAGAGCCATTAGACCTTAGATTAAATATATATCATTATGATGTGTATTTCAAGAGCTTTCCAAATAATAAACAAGCCAATGCTTAACATCCAATAGTTTATTATCATTCAATGTTACACTATTGAAACTTATGTCTAACTAGCATTTAAGAGATGCATGATCTGCCTCTTTATGTATTGAATTTGCTTTCATAGCCCATTTTGTGATCTTAAAGCTTTTGGATTATTTTCATGAATAGGTTATGAATGCAACATTTTTAGATATTGAACCATCATTTTTTTAAGGAATATAGATATGAACAAACAAATCATACTTAAAGTTGCTTTGGTCATAACATATTTAAATGTTAATGATCAACTCAAATGCAATATAGGTATGGATATTTTTGAGTTTAATTGCACTAGTCAAAGACTCCCTGAAGAGATGTACCCTACCAAAATGACTCCGTTTCTTATAGGGGATCTTTCGAGGATAAAATGCTTCCGTTTCTTATAGGGGATCTTTCGAGGATGTGGGTATGAGCAGGAAATGTCCCCACCTTGCTCACTTTTTTGGAAACAAATAGGAAACTTTCCTAGTACAACTATTTTTTTGAAGGATGCTAGGGGATGGCTACGGTCTAGGCACTTTTTGAGGCCTTTTATTTATTTTTATTTTTTTGAAAAAAAAGGGATGGGTGGTCTCACAAGGACCCCCACACCCTTTTAAGCTAAATTTAAACCTAAAACAACCCCTAAAACAACTAAAAACCAAAAAAAAATCATTTTGACATTATCCAATTCGTAAAGAAGAATAGAAAGAGAAAGAGAAACAACAAGAAGAGGAGAGGAGAACAGCAGTAGAAAGCAGGCAATAAAGCATCAATTCCACATTATTTGAGGCATGTTTACTATCTATTATTCATTTGTTTATATTTCTTTGTATTTTTTTTATTTTTTTTGAAAGTTTCAAACATTTAGGGAGGTCTTTTTGTTTATTTTTTGTCCTATGTTTGCACTTGTAGCTTTGTTTTAAATTTTTAACAAAAAGAAACAATGAGTAGTAGTGAGAATGAAGAGATTGAATTTAAAATGCAACAAACAAATAGACATCATAAAGGTATGGCTACCATTGGGCGTTCTTTTGGGAGTGGGAGTGGTAGGGATTGCAAGTTCAAGTAATTCATTTGAATGCAATTCTCAACTTTTCAAAAAATATCCAAAAGTTCCATTTGACCCCAAAAACCTCTAAATTCCAAGGGGGACATACTATGGCTATATAATTTGTGCAAGAAAAACTACAAGGACAACTATACAAGAATGCATTTTCATCTTTTGTGCATAAGTGGACTAAGGGTAAAAGGTTATGAGGTTATAACCCTAGTTGAAAAGGTTGAGGAAACTAGGTTACACATGGAGGGGGAGGCAAAAAAGAGAATCCCAATGGAGAGTATGTATCTTAGTGTGTCATTGCTTATCAAATTTGTAGATATTGGGAGTCAAAGGGAAGAGATTTTTACTTCTACCAAGGGAAAGAACATAACTATTAACATTATAGGGTTATATAATGCACAATCACGAGAGGTGGCCGAGTCTTTTATTTCTAAATTCTGTTATGTGCATGTTATACCATTTCATGTGATATGTTCTCCCTATTTCAAACAAATGTTCAAAGATGCAATATTTGTTGGGCCCTTATTTGTCTCACCTAGAGAACATAAGCTATGCACCACCCTCCTTGATAGAGGATATTCTAAGGTGATTATGTTGTTAGGGCACAAGTCAATTGAGCACTTCTACTCAAGGTTGGAAGTTTTTATGGTTCTTGACTAAAAATAAACCCTACTTAGCTATCGAATGATGTAATGTCCCCATTTTTCATGAGCATCAGAGTTTGAAGGATTAGCCTATCAATTGACCCTCGTAGGCTAGTGTGGTGGATTAGAGGGTCCAGTTTGGGCGTTATGGAGCTCTTTAGGTGGCAGTTGTAAGTGTTTATCTCTCCAGATCCTTTATATGTTTTGAGGCATTGATATTCAGAGGTCTCTGGTTCCGTTTTGAGAGACTTACTATTTATAGTAAGTCAGTGGATGTTAGAGAGGGACCCATACTATTTTTAGTAAGGTAGTTGGATGCACAGTGGAAACAATGGTTAACTCCCAGGTACAGACGAAATTGAGAAATAATGATTATTTGTGGAGTTATGATATTTCATTATTAATAAAGTGATTACTTTCTTAACAATTAATTATAAAATAGAATTATAAAGTTTTAAAAATTCACTTTATGTCTAATAGGGCCATGACCCTCAAAAAGGTCACTTAAAGTACATTAAATATTATTATTTTTGAGTGCCCATTTATTAAAGTGAAAGATAAATATTAAATATTGTTGGAATCAAGCAACACTGAGAGGGGGGGTGAATCAGTGTTGTGCAATTTTTAACTTTATTAATCTAATCATTAAAGTGCTGATAACATTCAACCAAAATAAAAATGCATGCACATAAGACAAACAACCACAACACCATAACACAAGAATTTTTTATGTGGAAACCTTGTTAGGGGAAAAACCACGGTGGAGGTCAATCCACAATATTGTTCTGAGTATACTCAAAAGAAAAGATTACAAAATGAGAATGCACTTGCATTCAGGCACACTGCCTAGAGCTCACTGCTCAAAAATTGAAAGGCTTACTGCCTTACAAAAGTTTGGAATACTTCCAAAGATTTGAACTGATAAAGTAGCATCTACAAATGCCTAATTACAGTTTCGGTTAGGCTCAACAATCAAATTCTGGACCTTCTGACTGATTCTGCTCTTCTATTTCAATTCGCACCAAAAATCCTTGATGCACAAGTGAAACTGTGCATAATTGCTCTACTGACCTTTTGAAATTCGCAACATACATCAACTCACATCGAACACACACCAAAATGATATAATTGATCACTTATATATATCCACCACCAAGAATTCAATCGCTATATGTCGGCTTCAACAAAATAAGAAATATTCACAAACAGTTGGCTCAAATCATCCATAATATTCAATGCGCATCCACAAGAGTTGGCCACGACATAGTGAGGACCCAAACCAAAAAGTTCAAACTCAAAAATACTTAAACAATAACTCCTCAAATATCCGCGACACTATATTCACCAAGTCGGCCTCCAAATACTGATGAACAGAAAATTAGTTCACCAGACCTTCTAACTTCCACCCAAATTGATACGAGGCACCAAGATTTACAGATAACACATATTATGCATCGAACAATACTCCCTGAGATCCACAACACAAAGTAATAACATAAAATCTGCATATGAATCGAAGAACACGAAATTACTGGATGCCCTATTCTAACTTAACAGATAATCACTGATCTTCAATCTGTTTGCCGGTATGAGAAAATTGCAACGTGTGGATCGACTAGCTGACAAGGGTTGCCATCAATGAAAACACCAGAAAACATGTGCAGTGTCTCTTGCCAACAATCTCCCCCTTTGGCATTGATGGCAACATTTAGTGAAAAATGACTAAGTCTCGGATCAGTACCAACAAAAATACACTGCCACCCAAAACTCCAAAAAGATCTTCATCCACAGCTCAAAACTACAACTCCCCCTTAGATGAATATACATTTTTCACTGTTCTATTCTCCCCCTTTGACATCAATGGAAAAGATGGGGAATCCGCATACAAAACTCCTATAAACAGAAACTTCAAACTTCATATGTACAAACTTTGTTTCAAACAACTTACACAAACTTGAAGATATCTGCAAAATTTGTCTTTAACAGGTTCAAGCTTGTGTCCCAACACTTCTTGAGGCTTTCCAGAATAGTTATGTGACCACACGGTTATGTGTCCCAACTTTGTCATTATCACACTTCAGACTCTTTATTTTGTCAAGGATATAACTTGACCTTCTTGTTCTTCAATAGAAACAGTTAAAGGATCAAAAGCATCAGAAATAGTAGCTAACTCTTTCTCATGATCCTTAACCTTCTCATTTTCCTCAGTAAGTTTTGACAAAGACAAACACGACTTATAAATCCTTCCACCTTCTGACAATGCACTTTGAACATTTTTCACACAGGTAGCTAATAGAGATTTGTCATTAGCTATCAATCCTTTCAACCTACTGATCTTCCTAGCATCAGATTCCTTATGAACTTTGACCAAAGCTGACTTCTCAAGTGACTCAAAATGAGTACTTACCGAATTTATAAGTTTCTTTAGCTCACCGGAGGAAGAACTGGATGGATCCTTGACATAAGTAGGCATGATCTTCTCCAAAATGCCAGATGCCAGATTCAATAACTCACTGTCCTCAATGTGAGACTTCAAAATTTCTTCCCTAGCCTTAGCTTGTGCAAATGATGCGACTTTCATTTTCTGAATTGGGGACAAGGTAGACAAATGAATAGGAGCATCTCCCAACTCAAGATCAAATTCTTCCTTTTGCTCTTCTAGAAACTTCTTCACTGCCTCTGCAGTGTCTCTTGCTTCTATCGGAACTCCCTTGACTTCAACCTTCTTTTCCTCAACTACTGTTTCCACAGCCACAGATTTTTGCTTGTCATTTGGAGCTTCAACTTCTTCAACTGACATCTCCTTTTCTTCAACCGACACAATATTAGGAGCTTCAATCTCCATAGGTTCTTCTATATCATGTACATTAGGAGGAATCTGTGTGTCCTCAATTGTAACCTCTTCATTTACCGAACCAAATGAGATATCTTCCACATTCTCTTCTTTAGAAACAACATCAATTCTGTTCTTTAATAGAATTTTCTTCAGAATGCTTTCAGTTTCTTTTTCTACTTTTTCAGTTTTACCCAACATAAGCTTGTTTATTCTTGTTTTGCTTTTGAACTCTCTTTTTGCTTCTTTTAGGATTGACTTCATTTCTTCAACAGACATTACCGGACTAAATTTGCAAGAATCCGTTCTCTCAGCTGCTCTTCTTCGGTTCTAGCATTAACTCTTCTCATCTCCAAAATTTCATACAATTCCTTAGGCAACTGTGCCATTATCTCAACAAGAGTCATATTGAAATTGTTCAAATATTTTATTGTAGCCTCCTCAAGGACTCTTTGACCAACAGTATCAAAGGTACCATACACTTCACACAGAGGGTTAAGATTTCCATCCTTAATTATACCTCTTTCAACTTCCTCTATTGACATACCTGGTTTGTCAGGCTTCATCTTCTTCTTTGCTTCCTCCTCTTCACCAGAGGGCTTGATTGTTGTTGCTGCAAGGGTGCTCATGTGCTTTATTTCTCTAACTTCTTCATCAGATTCTGTCTCTTCATCATCTGAAACAGCTATATACACTCTTGTGCTCTTATCCTTTTTTGTTTTACCGGATGCCTTAACTTGAGCTTTTGCAGGGGCTGACTTCTTTGCATGACCGGATAGGGGTGCTGAGCTCCTTGTTGATCTAGTTCGAGCAGAGGATGCTGCCGGACTAGTAGATTCAGTTTTAGTAGGCTCTTTTCCTTTTTCACTTTTAGCTTGTTCTCTTTTCCTTCTGGCTTCTCTTATAGCTTTTGCAGGTATGCCCATGCTTTCTACGAAGACTTCCACTTCTTTCCTCACTCTCCGGACTATCATTGGTTTCTTCAATTGCTCATGGACTTGCATATTTTTTTCTGCATATGTTCCAAACCTTTCTTCAGACGGATCGAAAGGCTTACTCAACAGATGTTGTGCGTATAGCTCCAAGATTCTCTCCTCAACTTTATAACCCATAGGCATAATCCAGACGGTTCTAGGTTTTGCCGCTTCCATCAAGCATTGATCAATATCCACCATAAAACAAATTGTATCTTTATATTTTTCCACAATAGAAGTGGGAATTCTTTCCCTTGCTTGCATTTCATTCTGAAAGTTTTTGAGAAAACTGTTGGCGTAACAACTAACACCTCTGGAGTATGAGTTGGTACGGACAGCTATGCACACTACGCAATGAGTGCTCTTCAAATTAGGAGGGGAAGCTCCCTCGTTGTGCTTGACAAAAGTACTTGTAAAGGAAAATAAACTAAACTATATCTTGTTTTTTTGTCTTAGCTGTAAGAGGTACAAGGCTTTCATGAAAACTATATACGTTGCAGCTAAGTATTTTCTGGTTTCGCAGATCACTAACTACAACTAGGCTAACTACTTTAAATCTATCCAGTTTCCTCAAGAAAACAGAGCATGAGGAAATGGAGCAGGAATGATTATCTAACGATAAACAAGTATAGATTCTCAACTTGAAGGCAAGGTGGCACATCTATCAGCTCAATCTAAACAAGTTTATTATTCACAAAACACCATACGATAAACAAGAACAGATTCTCAACTTGAAGGCAAGGTGGCACATCTATCAGCTCGATCTGAACAAGTTTATTGAACACAAAACATAATCGATCTAACTAAGGAAAGAATTCACCATCATAATTGCATGAAACCCAAGTGGCATAACAATTCATCATAACAATAAATACATGTGAACAGATACAAAACAAGCAATATTGAAGGCAAGGTAGGCACAACATATATTTCTCTCTCGTGCAAAAATTAATTGCAAATGAGCAAAAGCTCTTATTTATAGACATCAAAAGGTGTAGGGAACCGTAAAATCACCTTGAGTCAACTACAGTCTTGCAATGCATGCAAGATTTATTGCTAAACCCTAACAAAGCAAACTATACAATTAACTGGAAAATTACCATCAGTTAACCGGTACATCTAATCTAAATGGACAATGTGCAAGCATGCACGTCCTTATTGAAAGCAAAGTTAACTGGGACACTACCTTCAGTTAACTGGAAAACCCTAATCCTAACTCCTGTGAAGATAATTCCAAGGAAGAGATAAGCATGTATGAAGTCAGCAAGTGAACTCAAGACTGAAAGTCGAGTTAACTGCTGCTCATGACTCTAACCTCGAAACTAACTGCAGGTTCCAATTGGCAGATCACTCCACGTCATCTGGGTCCAACACCTCGATCAAGAATTCATCAATCACTCTGTCTTCTGGAACTTTGATGCTGTCCAAAACAATAATCTGTTTCTCCAATTCCATGTCACTCTCCTTGATCGTATGCATGCATTCTTTGACATCTTCAGCCGCTTTCTTGAAACTAGCTGAAATCATCGAAATGTTTTCTAGCTTAGCCGCCACAGGATCTCCTTCAAGGTTATCACGAATCAGCTTCTCAAACTCAGCTTGCACTACGTTTAATTCAATATACGTGCCATCCTCAAGAAGGTAATGACACGGAATCTGAACAACAAAACCACTGACGAGTGCAAGAGTTCCGACAACGTTATCCTTTAATGAAAATAACTTGGTAGAGATCTTTTCACATATCTCCATTTTGAAAAGGTGTTGCTCTTTCCAAGTGAAAACCTTGTCTCTATCTTCATCAATCTCCAAGGCATCATATGCAACAGACAACTGAGATACAAGAACTCGATCCTTGGCTAAACTCTCTGCAACTGAAATCTCGAGCAGCTGGATACCTTGATGAAGTTTATGTGCGTCACTCCTCAACTGATACAAATCCATAAGAAGATGCTGACCTGTAACAATTAAGCCTTCAATCCAGTTGTCCAAAAGTCTGCCATGATTGACTAACTGATCCAACTTTCGTTGTTCTGCAGGTGTATTCTGTGGAAGCACAGGCGCTCTACTTGAATCTCCGTGGACAAGATCAGAGATATACTGTCGAAGTTGACTGTTCTCAGCCTTAAGCAGTGCCTTATCTTCTCCATCCTTCGTGATGCGTTCTTCAAGATTATTGGTGACAATCTTAAGAAGGCTCACGTCTGTCTCTCGAGTGGTCCTGCCAAGATTTGCCTTGGTGAAAGTAAAGTCACTGACTTCAACTTCATCTAGGCTCTTACCCTCTGGAGGAGTAGCAACCTCTATAATAATCTCTGACTCTGGAGTCTTCTCAATATGCACCTGCTTCTTGATTTTCTTGTTCGACCTCTTCTGATAAGGCTCATCGAATTCAGATAAATCAAGGTTGTATGAAGGTTCTCGCCTTTGTCTCCCCAAAGACCTCTCAAGCCAACAAGACTGAACAATATTATCAATTCAAGGAGAGAGAGTCCTTGACGTATCAACCTGTGGTGGTTCGGTTGTCTCTGATCCTACTCCAACTGGTATCTTAGGCTCCGAATCTATATCAATAGGCTGCACATGTGATGAACTAGGAGGTGAAACATGAGGCTCAGCCTGAATGACTCTCTCCACTGGGATCTTAGGTGCATTCTCTACCTGCTTCTGCTTCCTTTTACCAGTAGTCCTCTTTCTTGTGTTTCCACTGAGTCTAACTCCTTTAGGTGGCGTCACAATAGCCTTGGCTCGAGGCCTTGACCTCGAAGTAGAAGGTAAAGAAGAAAAATTCACTGGCGGCTTTGCTACAGGAACTGACTTTCGCCTCCGTTTACTCTCCAAGAACTGCTTGCTGGTCTTGATAACCGATCTAGACACGTCCTCAATAGAAGTATTCTCCTTAGCATACCAATTTGTTGAGCAAAGTGGCTGCCGAGCAATTTGATCCTTGACATATGGATTGAGAAGAACCTCTCCATCATCATTTGATAGACCATCAACATCTTTTGATAGGTAATCAGAGAGCTGAGTAACAGTGAGTCTACAATAGTGACGATGACAAACCTCAAATTCATCTTCACAATTAGCCTAGAAATCTTCAAGTGCTGGCTTATGTGCAATCCCTCTCTCCAACGTGGCTGCATAATGACCCAAAGGATCATAGGAACGCCTCTCAGTATGAAACTTGAGTTTGAATCTCTCTATCTCAGTTGACATATGCTTGGCATCTACCGCAGTTCTGCATGTGAAAATGCCCAATCCGAATGGAAAAGTAGCTGCAGACTTATGACGACTGCGAAGAAAGGAGTGAACATGCTGAACCTGCCTGAGAAATTCCATGAAGATGATCTTGTCTGAAGGATACCTCGGTAACATCAGAGGCTCTCCAAATATCCATAAACTCGGATGTATGTGAAAGTAGGAAATTGGATAAACCAATCCGCCCAAGTCTCCATTGCTGATTTTGCTTCTGCAGAAATACGGATGTGCATTTCGTTGTCAAGATCTTTGACTGTCCTCATAGAAAAGTGATCATTCATTGCTCGGAAATCTTGTTTAGCCTTAGAAAACTCCAACTGAGAATAGTACTCGTGAACACGTTGAACACCAAGAGTCCTGTTAGTTTTTAGGTGTCTATAGCTGCCTTGAAATGCAACTAAGTAGACCAAGTATGACACCATATGAAACTCATGAAACCTGAGAAAATTAGTAATCTGCTGATGTAGGCAATCGCTAATCAACATAGCCCAGTCAAAATGTTCTGTGCCATCAAGGATCCTGGAAATGAGGTAAAACATCCATGATCGGAAAGTACTAGCATCTTCTTGACTTGTAACCCGATTAAGCAAAGTTATCAAAACAACAACCTCGTCCTTGAATTCACCACGACCAACCTTTTTAGGCATGTTAGTCTTCTGAACCTTCAACCATCTCTGAGCCACCTTTCTCTGTGAACGTTCTTGATCTCCATCCCATATCTTCTCACAAGCCTCAATAACCACAGTGAAATTATCCGAACGAGAAGGAATAGCAAAGCACTTCTCTACATCCTTTGGCTTAAGACTGCAGATAACTCTCCCATCAGCTGATCTGCTTTATCGTGAAGACTAGTCATAATGCTTGATGCAAGCAAGAACAAACTCGAGATCAAAAGTGGTGACGGGAATAGATGCCGCTGCCAGCAACCCGGAACGTTCAAGACTTCTCAATGAATTGCTGCTAACACCCTCTAAACTGCTTAGGTTACCACTGGATAAACATGACCTAAGTTCGTGTCTGAAGTTTTAACAAAATCATGTATAAGAACCGATTTGGTTCTATAATCAATGAGATTGAACTGCATTTTGAAAATGAAAACTTTTGACTGTAAAGTCGAATATATTCGGACAACTTTTCGAAAAGGCTGAAAATCTTTAGACAAGGCTAAAAATAGCTTATGGCGGGAAAAGTTTTCGAAATTTTCTTGAAATGTGGGTTTTTTGCAGAATCAAATTCTAAGACAACCTAGATCAACAAAAATTCGAAAAACTGAGTTTCAGACCCACATGCAAAGAGATTCTCGGAAAAAAGCACAGAGCTTCAGAATGAGGGCTGCGGGGCAATTTTCTCGAAAAAATCTAAGACATGGTTTTGCTGCAAATGCTGAAGTATGTGAACCTAGATGATCAAATTCTATTAATATGCTGAATTTCTTTGACATGCGAAGAAAGTACCTAAGATGAGAAATAGAAGAAATAAGACAGAAGAAAGAAGGTTTTATTTGCTTTGCTTTTGTAGAATTCGCCTATCTCTGTCTTGAATTCGATGAAACCTGCATGCAAATTGAAAACAAAGTCTGGAATATTCTTCTTCTGAACAAATTGAATCCGTTGCTACGAAGAACGCTGAAATCTGACACCTGTAGCACCTTCAAATCACTGTTTGTTCAAGAAGAATGCATTTCTCTTAGCTTGGGATGAAGAATAATGGACGCCTAAGTTTGAATAAATAGACTTTCATCACTAAAATTCGTAACAAATGCATGCAAACTTAAAAATGGCACTTGAATTGTGATTGGACCCCAAAAATCCACGCCTAGCCAATGATTGGCTCTAAAAACAATTAATTGAAGACCAAAATACCCTAAATAAAGTGCCATGCTTTAAGACAAAGTGGCCATCTTAAGACTTCAGTTGCAAAATCCATTTAAAGCACCATGCATATTAAACTCCAGTTGAAAATCCATATTGAAGTCGCCATATTTTAAAACTCAGAATCCATGCTTTAGGAACTTTAGTTAGAAAACCTAACTAAAGCGTCACCTTTAGAGACTGAAGTTAAAAATTCATATTGAAGCGCCAACTTCACAAAAACTTCACAAAACTCAAATATGCGCCATGCATTAAAGCTCAAGTTGATTTTTGGCATGCACTTCAATTAAGTGGACATGCAAAACAAAAACTCAACATGCAAAGTTAGTTAACTGAACATGCAAATTAGTTAACTCAACATGCAAAACTGAAAAAACACTCAACATGCCAAAATGTTAACTGGAGATGACAACCCAAAAATTGTTCTCTTCAACTGAAAGTCAAAATTCAAATATTTTCAATATTCAAAATTCCTCTTTTAGGCGCACATCAAATTTTAAGTTTGAAAAATCAACTTTGACTTTTGGCGTTTTTCTCCAGACTTAGCCATTTTTTGATGAAAACTGAAATTTGAACCTCTCTCGGGACCTCTATTCAATCCCTGACACCGACTGACTGGCTGACAGGTGCATTGTAGAGCATGACAAAAACTGATCAAAAGATTCCTTGAGACTGCAAACCATAAAACTAAGATTTGAAGGCTTAAAAATCCAAGCGCCCTTTTCAAAAGCTGCTCTTTTTCTCAGTGTTAGTCAAATTTTCTCCATCTTCATTTTGTACGAAGGGAAAAACAAATCCTTCATAACTTCTGACTGACAAAGTTTCAAGACTGGATAACTGGCTCACTGTGGAGCTGAGTTCATTTCACACGATAATTGCAAAGGCACATTTCGTCAGAAAACATCATCTGAGGGGTGAAAAACAAGGGCGTCTTTTCAAAAAGGTGCTCTTTTTCCTCCAGAGAGCCATTCTTGGAACTGACCAAAATAACACAAAAACTCCAATTGCAGGCTGACAAATCAACTTTTGAGCTGACGGAGATAGGCAACGGAAAGCTGGACGTAACACGGACAAGCTGAATATCTGAGATCACCAAAAAGAAGGCATTAAAGGCTTCAAAAACTTAGGTGCCTTTTTGAAAATGTGCTCTTTTGCTTTTTCCTTGATATTTTGACCAAGATTTAACCCCATGTTTGACCTTTGGCTCAGGTAATCCAGCAACTCAGATTCACCCACTGACGGATGCGTTGAGAAGCCTGAGCAAATGTGAGACAAACATCTCGGGTGGCATTTAGTCAAAAACCTTCATTTGACCTTTCAAAAAGATGGGCACCTTTTTCAAAAGCTGCTCTTTTCTCCAGTGTTAACCAATTTGTCGTTTCTCACATTTTCCTCTATATCTTCCGTAACTCGAACAAAACAGGTCCGTTTGACAGGCTTGATAGCTCGTTGCGAAGCTCACATGATGCCGGACAAATGTCTGCGGGAGGTGACAA
The DNA here is from genome assembly GCA_007258455.2 of Sequoia sempervirens. Taxonomy (NCBI): domain Eukaryota; kingdom Viridiplantae; phylum Streptophyta; class Pinopsida; order Cupressales; family Cupressaceae; genus Sequoia; species Sequoia sempervirens. Next base: position 10,363,601 of record VDFB02000015.1, on the reverse strand, counting down.
ACCCTAAAAACAGGATCTGAGCCCCTAAAAGATAGGGCGCCTTTCTAAAAATGTGCTTCTCTCTCCAGAGAGAAATTTGACGATCTTCCTTTAGATTTTCACTTTTCTCAAAATTCTTCAGTAACAGACCGACATGAAACTGACACAAGCTCCATATTTAAAAAGCCCCCAAAATGACCTTCTGACATCACTTTAACAAAGTTAAGACTATATTTAGCAAAATGCCTTAGTGAAGCAAAAAATTTGGTTTGGGTACAACAATAACCCATAGGCATAATCCAAACGGTTCTAGGTTTTGCCACTTCCATCAAGCACTGATCAATATCCACCATAAAACAAATTGTATCTTTATACTTTTCCACAATAGAAGTGGGAATTCTTTCCCTTGCTTGCATTTCATTCTGAAAGTTTTTGAGATATCCCCATATTGCAGTTTTCCTGGCTTGCAAATCACCAAGGCCAAATAACATGTCTCTAATCTGAACAACAACAGGCTTATTGCTTTGCCAATGCACTTTCCCAACTCTCGGAACTTCATCCATGAAATAAAAGAACAAACATGGCAATAGATTACCGTATTTAAAGGAATTCTTCTTGTGTTTCTTAATCTTACCAAGATTTTCCATGAGCTGACTTCGAAGCAATTCACATAAATCATACTCTGCATTCTCCTTTACCATTTGATAGGCTGCATATATGGCTGTACTGGATACAAAATTTTCTTGGCTAAAGTGATATATCTTATAACCAATAACCATCGACGCAAATTTCACACCCACATCAATGATGTTATCAATTGTCATCTCTCTTCTATCAAATACAAAACCAGTTGCATTAGTGACTGTTTGATTTTTCACAAACTTCAAAATCGGCAGTCCACCGGAGGAATTTAAACTTGTAACAGCACTTATAGCCTCTTTTGTAATCTTGAAGGGTTGATTCAACCACATGAATTCAGCATGAACTCGACTTAAGATGTACCGGACCCATTCGTTTTCATCAAACACGGGGAATTTCACAATCTGCGTGAATTTCTTTTCCTCTAGGGTTTTGAATTCGGGCTTGACACATAAATCCTCTCCAACAATGTGTTTGGAATACAAATTTAGCAACTGCGAGCTTCCTAACTCCTCAATATTGGCATGAATGTATGCCCTAATATCTTCAACGTGTAAAACATTGTACGAAACAGACGAAAATGCACCTAAGGGCTCGGTCTCAATAGACTTGAAAGGATGCCACTTGAACTTCGGGCGGGGTCTATCCTTGACTTCAACTACCAATGGAGTAGCCATTTTCACAAATTCACAGGTTTACAAGTTTCCCCGAAATGTACCTTTTAGCCAGATTAGGGTTTGAACTTCGAATCACCTTCACACTTGAATTCTCGCCAAATTTCGCCAAAGTTTGCTTCAGAGCTCTTCAAACTTCTTCTCAAAATGCAAAGTGACAAATGAAGGATAGAAGTAACCTTTTATCATTCGCACACCTAACCTTTTTGACGCAATAAATGCTTTTTCCCTAACACATCCGGATACCCTGTTTCCATACTCTGTAAAAGATAACTCTTCTGCGGACCTTCAATTCTGCATAAATACTCTCTTCAATTGTTCAATAGCATCTGTAGATCATAAATACAATCACTGAACTCATCCACATCCTGATGTCGATTTCCTGTAGGGGGTTTGAAAGATTTTCTTGACAATTCCCCCTAGGCCAGAGGCCTTAACTTAATTCTCGGAGGAATTACTAGAAGCTGATTCTGGTGCTGGCTCATTTCCTGCAACAAAGGGACTCTTCTTTACCCATGTCTTCTTCATCTGCTTCCTGATTTGATCTGTAGTGACTTTCCCTTTTCCTCTTTCATCCTTCTGCATGTTTCTTCTCTGATTTACCGGACCTCTTCTGCAAAATCTAGCAATATGACCAGTTTTGTTGCAATTGTAGCACACCACATTTCTTTGTCCAGACCAGTTATTCCACTGTCTTTCTCTTGATCTGCACTGGTTAGCAATATGGCCAAATCTATTGCATGTATAACATCTAACATTCCTATAAAAGTTGTTCATCACATTTCTGCATTCATTTTACTTATGACCATACTTGTTACAATTAAAGCACTGACCAGAGAATGATGGACCACTTGAATTCATTCTACTTCTGCATTGAGCCACCATATGACCAAATTTATTGCAAACATAACATATACCATTAAACCTTTGAGCATTAGGTTGTCTTTCGAGATACCTTCCAGTGTTGTTCATCTGATTTCTTTGTCTAAACCTCCTTTGTCCAGATTTCCTTTGTCCTTGTCCAGATCCGAAACTTTCTCCTTCTTCATATCCAAGACCTCGCTTGTCACCATTAGTCCTCTGACTTTTAATCAGTTCATCAAGCTTGGCTGAGCTAATCTTGAACTTCTCCTTGAATTCATTTGCTGTAGCAAGTTCATCTCTGAGATCAACAATGTGCTTTTCAAGCTCTTCCTCATTGTGTTTGGATTGTTCTAACTCAAGTTCCAACTGAATGAATCCATCAACAATTCGACTACATTCTTCAGATTTCTCTTTCAGGGATTGGGCAAGCTTTTCTTCATTTTTCTTCCTATCTTCAATTTCCTTAGTCATCCTCATCATAATAGATTCCATCTCATGCTTTTGAACTGCATTATCCCTGGAAAGCTTTTCACATTCTTCTGTCTTTTCCTTTAGGGTTTGACTCAGTTCATCTACAATGCGTTTACTATCTTCCTGCTTGATTTGATCACATAGTTCCCTTCTCTTCTCTCTGAACTTATTGATTTTTTCTTTCAATGACTCAATGAATCTCTCAGCATTCATGAGATTTGTTTGTAATTCCCGGACTTCAGATTTTGCTTGATCAAGATCATCTAGGGCCACCATAAGTTGTTGTTGAAGACTGCTTGAATCCATTGAAACACTTTCCAAGTCCCCAAGCTTTTAAGCTTCTTCCGAGGAACTGAGCTTTGATACCAATTGTTGGAATCAAGCAACACTGAGAGGGGGGGGGTGAATCAATGTTGTGCAATTTTTAACTTTATTAATCTGATTATTAAAGTGCTGATAACATTCAACCAAAATAAAAATGCATGCACATAAGACAACAACCACAACACCATAACACAAGGATTTTTTACGTGGAAACCTTGTTAGGGGAAAAAACACGGTGGAGGTCAATCCACAATATTGTTCTGAGTATACTAAAAAAAAAAGATTACAAAATGAGAATGCACTTGCATTCAGGCACATTGCCTAGAGCTCACTGCTCAAAAACTGAAAGGCTTATTGCCTTACAAAAGTTTGGAATACTTCCAAAGATTTGAACTGATAAAGTAGCATCTACAAATGCCTAATTACAGTTCCGGTTAGGCTCAACAATCAAATTCTGGACCTTCTGACTAATTCTGCTCTTTTGCTCTATTCTGCTTCAATTCGCACCAAAAATCCTTGATGCACAAGTGAAACTATGCATAATTGCTCTACTGACCTTTTGAAATTCGCAACATACATCAACTCACATCGAACACACATCAAAATGATATAATCAATCACTTATATATATCCACCACCAAGAATTCAATCGCTATATGTCGGCTTCAACAAAATAAGAAATATTCACAAATAGTCGGCTCAAATCATCCATAATATTCAATGCGCATCCACAAGAGTCGGCCACGACATAGTGAGGACCCAAACCAAAAAGTTCAAACACAAAAATACTTAAACAATAACTCCTCAAATATCCGTGACACACTATATTCACCAAGTTGGCCTCCAAATACTGATGAACAGAAAATTAGTTCACTGGACCTTCTAACTTCCACCCAAATTGATATGAGGCACCAAGATTTATAGATAACACATATTATGCATCGAACAATACTCCCTAAGATCCACAACACAAAGTAATAACAAAAAATCTGCATATGAATCGAATAACACGAAATTATCGTATGCCCTGTTCTAGCTTAACAGATAATCACTGATCTTCAATCTGTCTGCCGGTATGAGCAAATTGCAACGTGCGGATCGACTAGCTGACAAGGGTTTCCATCAATGACAACACCAGAAAACATGTGCAATGTCTCTTGCCAACAGGACGCACAGTGGAAACAATGGTTAACTCCTAGGTTCAGACGGAATTGAGAAATAATGATTATTCGTGGAGTTATGATATTTCATTATTAATAAAGTGATTACTTTATTAATAATTAATTATAATGTGCAATTATAAAGTTTTAAATTCACTTTATGTCTAATGTGGCCATGACCCTCAAAAAGGTCACTTAAAGTACATTAAATATTATTATTTTTGAGCGCCCATTTATTAAAGCATTTATTAAAGTGAAAGACAAATATGAAATATCATTTAAATGATTTAAAAAATTAAAAGAGACTTCTAGAGGGATCAACCTATTTGGAGAAGTATATAAAGGCCATCAAAAGTAAAGGAAGGCATCATTGGATCATTTTATACTTGTGCGTTTGGAGAGCTCTTCTCTTGGAGAAGGAAACCTAGGGTTTCTGTGATGTTCCCTTATCCAATAAGCCAATTTTTTCTTTCAAATCCTCTAAACTCTTCTTTAACAATGGATCTTAATGGCATATTTCCAAAGATAGTTTTTCCCTTAGTAAATTCAGTTAAGAATAGTTATAGTAGAGTGATGAACTTAATGGATTCAGGTTCTGTATTGTAATATGCAGTTCGCAGTTTGTAAACTTGTATAAATAGATGTAATTGATGAATTCAGGTTCTGTATTTAATATGCAAACTTGCTGTCTGAAACTTGATTATAAATGGGCAACTCCGACCCTCTCCTTGATTTCATCTAAGTCACTGGTTTGGCCTTGTAACTACTCAGCTTGGAGGTTTTGTAGATTGCTTCGATTTTAGGAAGCTTTCTTCTAATCTTCGATTCCTTTTATTTTCTGTTTCAGATCGCTTCCTTCCAATACTTAACTCGTTGATTCCTTGATTCGTTTCCTTCTTAGACTCTTACGTGGTGTATTCTTGACTTTCTCTGACTTCTCTATACTTGTTGATGATCCTTCCTTTTGTCCCATGTTGGCCCTGATATAGCTTGGCGTCCAAAGAGACACGTCTCCTCCCTTTGTCTTCATACACCCCTTCATTCTAACTAATCGCTGTGCCTTTTAGTTTGGGTAATGAACTTTCCTTTGTCTTCTTCTAATTCGTCCTTTGTATTGCTGCTTAATCAATTAATTAGTAAATAAACAGATGATATATTTTATTTATTTGTAGCTATTTCTAACTATGTGTATATATATATATATACATATATAGATATGTATATTTATCTATTTAGAAATGTAAATGTATTAATTTAATTCTCTAAATACTTCCCTTATGATGGGGACATCACAAGTCTCCCCCTCTTGATTTTGCTTGTCCTCAAGCAATTCCTTCTTGGTGTACCTGTCTTATCTTGGAAGATCGTAACTCTTTGTTACACTTAACCTCCTTCCAAGCCTTCTGAATACCTCAACTTTGAGTATATCCAGCCTAATTCTGGAAGAAGATCGTAACCTTGTTACCCTTAATCTCCTTCCAGGCCTTCTGGATACCTTTTGCTAAGTCTATCCAGCCTTATAATCCTGGGAAAAGATTGTAACCTTGTTACTCTTAATCTCTTCCCAGGCCTTCTGGGTACCCCTTTTTCTTAAGAGTACCTAGCCTAAATCCCGAAAGCAAGCCTTTTACTTCACGAGCCTTATGAACACCCTATTTTGGTGTATCCATCCTTGCGATCTTCGAAAGAACCTTGGCTCTATCTAGGCCTTATGGATACCCTATTTGAGTATATCCATCCTTATGCAGATTATCTTCATGGGATGCTTATGAGCAAGAAAAATATCTTATTAACTTAATTTAAGGATATTACATACAATAGACTATTTTGGTTCTAGTCAAGGGCCATTATGTCTTGCCCTTCTTGAATTTGTTTATCTTTGAATGCCTTAATAGTTTCTTCTCTTTCCCATGTAGCATCTTCTTTAGGGAGTCCTTTCCATTTGATTAAAGACTCGGTAATGAGCCTATTCCTCAATTTTCTTTCTCTGGTATCTAGGATAACTTCTGGTTCCAAGGTAAGTTGTCCTTCTTCATCTAGAGGAGGTAACTCAGGGCAAGGGGTGACTTGCTGCCCAAGGACCTTCTTAAGCCTGGATACATGGAAGACATTATGGATCTTGCTATGCTCTGGCAGTTCTATCTCGTAAGCTACCTCACCCACCTTCCTTATAACTTTATAGGGCAGTTCTATCTCGTAAGCTACCTCACCCACCTTCCTTATAACTTTATAGGGACCATAAAAACGTGGCTTGAGCTTTTTCAGTTCCACTCTTCTTGATTGATGTTTGCTTGTATGGTTGTAGCCTTAAAAACACTAGATCTCCAATTTCAAATGTCCTTTCTATGCGGTGTCTATCAGCATAGACTTTTTGCTGGTTCTGGGCCTGTTGCAAATTTTCCTTGAGTGCTTTTATGAGGTCAACACTTTGTTGGATGAAGTCTTGTGCACTTTGCACTTTGCTTTCTTGGATGACCAAGTTCCCAAAGGAAGGAGCTTCATATCCATATAGAGCTTGAAAAGGGCTCATCCCAATTGACATGTGGTGGGTGGTATTATAACAATACTCACCCATGTGTAGCCACTTTATCCATGCGGTTTGTTGTCCCGTGACATAGTTCCTTAAGTAGCCTTCGATCCATTTATTAACTATCTCTGTTTTCCCATCCGTTTGTGGATGGTAACTTGTGCTAGGAGTTAGACTTGTCCTTGCTAGCCGAAATAGTTCTTGCCAAAATTGGCTAAGGAATTTGCTATCTCGGTCACTGATGATTGTCTTGGGTATCCCATGGAGATGAAAAACTTCCTCAAAGAACAATTCTGCTATTTGGTGTGCTTTATATTCCGTTGAGATGGAAAAAAAGTGGGCGTACTTAGTAAGTCTATCCACTATCACATAAATGCTATCTTTCCCATGCACTTTGGGCAATCCGGTTATGAAATCCATCGAGATGCTTTCCCATTTTTGGTTGGGAATGGGCAGTGGTTGTAGCAAGCCTGCGGGAGGATTTTGTTCCACTTTATTTTGTTGACAGATCATGCACTCTTGTACATGTTTAAGCACATCTCTCTTTAATCCTTTCCATGAATACTTCTCTCTAATCTGCTTATAAGTCTTGTAGTACCCCTGGTGACCGGCTAGAGGCCCATCATGGAATAACTTTATTATTGTGTTCTTTATCCTTGAGTGGGGAACAAGAAATACCCTTCCCTTATATAGGATAAGGTCATCCCACAACTTATACTCTTCATTTGGCATTCTTCCCTCTAAAATCTCAGAGGCCTGTGCATCTTTGGCATACTCAGTGATAATATCATTTTTCCAATCCTTTGAAATGCTTGTGATGGTGTTGAGATTGGGCCACCTAGATAAAGCATCCGCCACCCCATTATTGATTCCTTTAACATATTCTATGTTGAAGTCATATGCTTGAACTCGGCTTACCCACTTTTGTTGTCGATCATTAAGATCCTTCTGATGCATGAAGTACTGTAGGCTATTGTGATATGTTTTGATGATGAATCTTCCACAAACTAGGTATTGTCGGAACTTTGCTAGGGCGTGCATAATCGCCAACATCTCTTTGTCATAGATGGAGTAGTGCCTCTCTGCCTCAGTTAGCTTGCGGCTTTCAAAGGCTATTGGATGTTTCCTTTGCATGAGAACTGCACCGATTCCTTCTCTGGAGGCATCACATTGTAGCTCAAATGGTAGTGTGAAGTCAGGAATGGCAAGGACCGAGCAGGTGCTCATGGCTTCCTTGAGTTGTTCAAAGGCTTGTTGTGCTTGGTCATTCCACATAAAGGCCCCTCTTTTTGTCAAGTCTGTGAGGGGAGTGGCTAACTTGGAGAAGCCCTTTACAAAACGCCTATAATAGTTGCATAATCCCACAAAGCCTCTAAGTTGAGTCAAAGTCCTTGGCTTGGGCCATTCTTTGATGGCCTTAATCTTCTCCTCATCCATGCTCACTCCTGCATTGATTTTGTGTCCCAAATAGAGTATTTCTTCCAGCCCAAATTCACATTTTGACATCTTTGCATAAATTGATTATGATTCCAGAATATTTAAGACTTCTTCAATGTGTTGGAGATGCTCTTCCCATGTTTTTCTATAGATAAAGATATCATCAAAGAAGATCAGTAGGAACTTCCTTAGTTGTTGGTGGAAAATGTGGTTCATGCATGATTGGAAGGTGGCTGGGGCATTGGTGAGGCCGAATGGTAAGATTAGAAATTCAAAATGCCCATAATGACATTGGAATGCTGTCTTTGGTACATTTTCCTTCTTCATTTAGATTTGATGATATCCTGACCGTAAATCAATTTTGGAGAAATATCTTGCTCCATGGAGTTCATCCAATAATTCATCTATCCTTGGGATTGGATACTGATTCTTAATAGTTTTCTGGTTCAAGGCTCTGTAATCTATTCACATTCGCATAGTGCCATCCTTCTTTTTGACTATCACGACGAATGATGCAAAGGGACTATTACTTGGTTGAATGTGTCCCATTTCTAGCAATTCTTTGATGGTCTTCTCAATCTCTTCCTTGAACCTTCGGGGATGCCTATAGGGGATGGTTATCACTGGTTTTGCTCCTTCCAATTTTATGGAGTGCTCAAACCCCCTTTTTGGAGGTAGACCGGGGGGAATATCTCCAAAAATCTTCTTGTGTCTCTTTAGAATGGGTTGGATATCGATATGGATTGCTTGCTCATGTGAAGGTGATTTATCTAGCACCATGCATTGTGCTATCCATTCTCCTTGGCCATGCCTTACAATCCTTTCCATCCTATTGCATGATACCACCTTGGGAGATCCATTTGGCAGCCCTTTGAGTGTAACTTCTTGTCCTTCATGCTTGAAGCAGATTTCCAAGTTTGGGTTATCCATGGTCCTAGAGAATTTATCCAAGGCATTCCTAATATCACATCATTTTGTAGGTTCACAACATAGAAATCTCCTCTTATGGTATGTCCATCCAAGTTGATCTCTAATTGAGGAATGACCTTTCTGCATCGATCCTCAATTCCATTTGCTAGTGCTACCTTGAACCCAAGGAAGTTTTGGGCTTCCAATCTTCGTTTTGAGACTAAACTTTTGCTGAGAAAATTGTGGGAGGCCCCACTATCAACCAAGGCAATAATTTTATGTCCCTTTAGTGTTCCTTTGATTCGAAAGGGTCTATGTTCATTTGCTTGGGAGATGACTGCTAATGTTCCTTGTTCATCCGGGTCCCATCTTGCCCTTTTGGTAGGGGTTTCTTTTGTCTCTTCATCCCATGCTTGTTCCATCTTATGTATTTTCCCTTTCTTGCATTGGTGGTCTTGTCCCCAAGGCTCATTGCATATGAAACATAAGCCCTTCTTCATCAATCCTTCCTTTCGTTTGATTGCTTCCTTGTCATAGCATTGGTGTCCTGTAATCCATGGTTCATTGCAGAAGTAACATGCTCTTTCTTTATTCTCCCTTCTTCGTGGGCCTTGTTTGGATTGTGGCTTGGGTGCGGGGTTCTTAGATCTTTCCTTTGAAGAACCGGATTCCACCTTCATGGCTCTTTGAATTGCCTCCCCCAAGGTTTGAGGTTCTAAGGGGTTCACTATGTTCTTGATTGGTTCCTTGAGTCCTTCAATGAAAAGGTAGGTGAGCCTTCTTTGGGATAGGTTGGGGACGATGACGGCCAACTTTTGGAATTCATTTGCAAAGTCTTCCACCGTTCCATGTTGCCTAAGATGGGTGAGCTCCTTGAAATACCATTCCGGATGCTTTTGATCAAATCTATTAATGAGTCTTTGGGTGAACTCACAATAAGAGACTATATTCCGATGTCCTTGGGTGATAAGTTTGTGATGCCACCAATCATGTGCTGTACTTGATAAGTGGAGGACAGTGAATTTAATGGCGTTTTGTTTAGTCACGGGGCTGAGAGATAGGTAGGTGTCAAGCTTTGAACCCACGATTGAGCGGTGAACTTCCCAGAGCCGTCAAAGTAAGGTAAGGTCATCTTATTAATTCTTGATCTTAGTTCTTTGTTGGTATGGTTCTTCCTTCGATTTGGATTGCCTTGGGTCTTGACTTCATAATACTCTTTAAATGGTATAAGCCTTTGTATTGTAGGGTCTAATCCGGCATACATATGAGCAATATCTTTTGCACTATTGGTGTTTGGTTCTTCTTCTTCTTCAATGACCTTTTGAATGAATGGAGGCATGGTTGGTCTCAGTGTGGAACTTTGAGTTGAATGCTCATTTTCGGAATGGTTCGAGTGCAATTCCTTCCTTGGAATGGTTCTTTCATTGGTATTGTTGTTATTCATGCTTTGGAGGGCCTGGAGAATCAGCTGATTAGTTTTTTCAAACTTTTCGTTTGTTTGCTCCATGAATGTTCTAAGCTCTTGAGCGAATTTATCAGCCATAGCTCCTTTCCTGTGGTAGGTTCGCATTCACTTCTTCCCTACAGGTTGGCAAGATCGATGCTCTGATACCACTGTGATGTTCCCTTATCCAATCAAGCCAATTTTTTCTTTCAAATCCTCTAAACTCTTCTTTAACAATGGATCTTAATAGTATATTTTCAAAGATAGTTTTTCCCTTAGTAAATTCAGTTAAGAATAGTTATAGTAGAGCGATGAACTTAATGGATTCAAGTTCTGTATTGTAATATGCAGTTTGCAGTCTGTAAGCTTGAGTATAAATAGATAAAATTAATGAATTCGGGTTTTGTATTTAATATGCAAACTTCTTGTCAGAAATTTGATTATAAATGGGCAACTCTGACCCTCTCCTTGATTTCGTCTAAGTCATTGGTTCGGCCTTGTAACTACTCAGCTTGGAGGTTTTGTAGATTGCTTCGATTTTAGGAAGCTTTCTTCTAATCTTCGATTCCTTTTATTTTTTGTTTCAGATCGCTTCCTTCCAATACTTAACTCATTGATTCCTTGATTCGTTTCCTTCCTAGACTCTTACGTGGTGTTTTCTTGACTTTCTCTAACTTCTCTATACTTGCTGATGATCCTTCCTTCTATCCCGCATTGGCCCTGGTATAGCTCGGCGTTCAAAGAGACGCGTCTCCTCCCTTTGTCTTCATACGCCCCTTCATTCTAACTAATCGCCGTGCCTTTTAGTTTGAGTAATGAACTTGCCTCTGTCTTCTTCTAATTCGTCCTTTGTATTGCTGCCTAATCATTGAATTAGTAAATAAATAGATGATATATTTTATTTGTTTATAGATTCCTAACTATGTGTATATATATATATATATATATAGATATGTATATTTATCTATTTAGAAATGTAAATGTATGAATTTAATTCTCTAAATACTTCGCTTATGATGGGGACATATTTTCTGCATATTTTGGCATTGGAGAGCGTAGCTTCTTCATTGTATCAGCTACCTGAGGGTGTGAAAGACCACTTGAAGGCTGCTTTGTGTGGTGGCTTATAATGTCCCCAATTTAGCCCTACACTCTTCGTTTGAATTTAGCCTATTTCCGGAAACTCGTAGGCTAAAGCTGAAATGAAAATTAGGGTTTCCACTTTCAGAGGAGGTTTTGAGGTTTTGCATGCGAGAGTTTCTAACGCATGTCTGGTGAAGCTTTCTGGGTTTTTGGAGAGCTTCGCAATGAGGTAACATGCATGACAGGATATTGACTTGCGTTCTCGGCTGCTTTTTGGAGGCTTGCATGTTGGAGTTTTCCAATTTGGCTTCTGGATTCCTTCTGGGTTTTCAAAGAGCTTCGCGATGGTGTGACATGCAACTGAATCAGATGACTTTTCCAGACTTACTATTTTTAGTAAGTGTTGTGACCTTTTCACACATCGCCCCATTCAGATGGGGACCCCCTTATTTTTGCTCCGTTCCGGTCTTTTGGCTTGGGTTTTTCCTCGCTCTCTCGCTCTGTCTCTTTTCTGGTGTCTGTCTTTCCGGGGGGTTGTGTCGTCATTGAGCTTAAATGTGAAGATATTGGCCAATTCTAAAATTAGGGTTTCATCATTTTTGGGTCAAGTCAAGGTCAAGTATGACCAGTAAATTGAAAATTGAACTTAGCAATGTTGTCGGTAGACATCCAGCAGGCTTCCAGCCAGTTTTCATTGAATTCCGAGATACTTACTACTTTTAGTAAGTCTGCAATTCCTGGGCAATCTGTCAGCATTTTCGAGATTCCGATCATCACACGGCATTCAGAGTACATAAGACTGCTTGCATGCCAAATTTGAGCAAAATTGACAACTTACTATTTTTGTGGCACCGGCTCTGTGGCAATTTCTGTGGTCTGGCGAGATTTTTTGCATGTTCGATATTCTTCGGTTTTTCGAGACTTTCGGCGATATAATATGCAAGACGATTTACTACTTTGGGATCCTTCGAGGTTATTTTAGGTTTGCATGTCGAAGCTTTGCATGTCGTGCGTGATCTCGATGGTTTTCGAGAGCTTCACAAGTGGTGTGACATGCAAACAAGGATTCTCACTCAAGAAGGAACTTGCTATTTTAGCGTGTAAACCTGCTACCGCCACCCGAAATTCGTGATTCACGAAATGATCGCGAAGGTCGGTAAACGAGAGCAAACGAGATCTTTGATACACGCGGCAAAGGTAAATTAGGTTTCCGCTTCGAGCTTCCGTAACAGGGCATCAAAAAGTCAAATCTTCAAAACCGATGTAAACCATCGCCATCGGCCCTTCAGCTATCCGGCCGGTGAAATTTCAGTCAACCGGAAAGCACTTACTATTTATAGGTGTCGAATTGAAACGCATAAAAAATAGTAAACTGCTTGCATGCATCGTCGAATGACAGTCACGTATGAGGAGCCTCATCAAAATTCCCCACGCCGACGCGAGCTTGGGAGCTATCAATCAAGAGCTTACTATTTTTAGTAAGCCACCCTCAGAAACAGGCTAAAAATAGCAGGGTGATCGAAAGTGGCAGTGCCGACAAGTTGATAAAGTCAGGAGGATGTTATGTTTAAAATTTCAGGCCATTCCGAGCTTCAGAAGTCCAAATTCGGAGGACTTACTATAAATAGCAGGGCACGATGCTGGCGAGGATGATAAAATTTTGTCTAAGTCTGGAGTCTTGTCCAGCAGGCAAGGCAAAATGCGCCCAGATTGATGAAGAGGCATAAAAAAATTTCAAGATGCAAGTTCATCCACCACACAGGGCAAAATGCGCCCAAGGCAGAAAAGGTCAAAAGAAAGTCAACAAGATTTCATCCTGTCCAGGGGTCCAAATGCGCCCAAGGTGAAAGAGGGAAAGGTTGAAAAAATTCTAAGTATGAGAAATCCGCCTCAGGGGTCAAAATGCGCCCATCCTGCAGGCAAGGCAAAATGCGCCCAAGGTGAAGGAGTCAACAAAAAGTCAAAGTTTCTATCCTTCATCACATGCAAAATGCGCCCATCCTTCTCTCTCATCAAAATGCGCCCAAATCATGCAAGTCAGGACAAAAAAAACGGAAGTTGAAAAGTCACCTGAGGGTATAAGCAAGTTCGTCCTCCTCCTACAAGGAAATGCGCCCATGTTTGCATGTGAAAGGTAATTAAAAATGGTAAACAAGGCGAAAATGTTACCAAGACATGGTGAAAGATGGTAAAAGGCAAGGCGTCATCCCTCTTCATGTGTAAATGCGCCCAAGGTAAGTATGATATGCGCCAAGGTGGCAAAGGAAAGGTGTGTGGCGTGATTTTTTTTTTTTAATATCCTCCCAAAGTATGATATGCGCCTAAGGTTATAAGGTGTTAGAAAATATGCTAGGCGTTGAGAATAAAATTGTTAAGTATGATGTGCGCCAAGAGTAAGGGTGATATTATAAGGCGTTGGAAAATATTTGAAGGTGTGAGGAATTAAAATGAAGTATGCTAAGCGCTCAGGGGAGGAAATAAAATATTTTCTAAGTGTTGAAAATTCTCTAAGGCGTTGGACTTTGAATGAATATTTTTCAAGTGTGAAGTGATGAGGTAAAGATAAAATGAAGTAAGGCGTGCTTGATGAATATAAAATTTTCTAAATGGAGTTGATATAAAATTTTCTAAGTGAAAATCCCTCTCCACTGGCGATCAATAAATTTTTTTTTCTAAGGCAAGATTTCAAAAAAAATGCAAAGAAGATTTTAAAATATTTCCTAAGGCAAATTTATTTTCCTTGGAAAATACGCCTGGAGCTTCAAGTTGATGAAAATTTTTCGAGGCAAGCATTTTTTTTTTCTCAGTGATGAAGTCAGAGATGATGATAACGCAAGGTGATTCATTTTTTTTAGAAGTCAGAGCAGAGTGATCACAGGCGAAGAACGAGTTTAAATGATGAAAATGATATTTTTCTAAGGTTCAAAATTGATAAAATTAAATGAACCCGTTCGTTGGGTACCCATGAATTCGAGACATTCGATGAAAATTTGCTTCTGGGTACTGAATGTTCGTGATGATGAATGGATTTCTAAATCTTTCAAGCTTCGCCGACACTTTTTCAGTAGGGAATTTGATCAGTGTTTAAGTTATGAATTTTCCTAAGGGAGAATTTTAAATTTTCTAAGGCAAATTCAAATAAATGAGTTTTCAAAGTGAATTTTCTTCGAATGATGAATCTGAAGGGAATTGCCTAGATGATTGTGATTAAATTCTTCGAGGATGAATTTTCCAGAGCAGATGATGAAGTTTAAAATTCGAATTCAAGTAACAGAACTCCGGCTGGTGAGTTAAAAGACGATGAATTAAATTAAATTTTCGAAAGTAAAATTCAAAACGCCAGTCAAAGTCAAGTTTCTAGAAGAATAATATTCCCGACGACTGGAGACAAGTGTCAGAAAAGCCAGAGAGGGAAAAATTCGAATTCTTGAAGTGGAGTAGTGGAGTTTAATGGCACTGGCTAAAAATAACGTCTTCTAGAATTTGAATTCTTGCTATAAAATGGAGAGGTTTTTCATTTGTTTTCACAACTGGAAGTCGAACTTTCTCTGAGAGTGAAGTATTGCAGCGAACTGTTGCTTGGAGAATTTGAAATTCGATTTTTGCTGAAGAGGTGCGCCATTGCTGAAGTAGAAGAAGGTACGCCTTGAGCCACTGAGAAGTATTTTGCTGGAGCTTGGGTTTGCTGAGAGTTAAAGAGACACCTTAAGTGCTGAAGAGAAGGTACGCCATTGTCAAGAGGAAAAGCGTTTGCTGCAAGTTGAAGTTGCTTGAAAGGTACGGCTTTGAGCCTAAAATTTGATTTGCTCGAATTATAGTAAGAGGTGCGCCATTGCTTGAGAAGTACGGCCTTGTTAAGCTGAGGTCTGAAATCTGATTTGTTTAGTTGAGAAAAGCACGAACTTGCTAGTGTAAGATTGCTGTTTGAAGTACGAAGTGGTTGAGGTTCAATTTGCTGATTGCTGGTTGAAGTAAAATCATCGGAGTCCACTTAGAAATCTGTTCTAAGTGTCAGAGAAGAGGCTGAGGTTTGCAAGCGTGAAAGATATTGCAGCCTCTGGAATTTAACTGCAGCCCCTGTATCATGTCTTATTTTATTAAATTTAATTGCTGATGAAAATTTACTATGTTGCAGATGGCTGAAGCGAGGACAACCGGAAAGGACAATGGTGCCTCCAGACAAGCTACGATCAAGAAGCTGAGCAAGACGTTCATGCCGGAATCAAAGTTCATCTCAAAGCTGGGCAAGTTGACAGACACGAACCTGGGCTCTGTCAACCTGGAAACATTCAAGAATAGGCTGTTCGGGATTGGAAGTCATCGGGCGTCGGTCACTTCGCACAACATCGTCCGAAGTGGGTTATATGCAGCAGCTGGTTTTCCGCCAGCTATTCAGGGTTCAGAGTTGATTATGGAGTGCGCCAACTGTTACGAGAAAGAACACCGGTCGATCACGTCACCAGATGGCCAAGTACTTGCCAATCTTACTCCGGCAGCCATTGGTGAAGCTTTTGGGATCCCGGTGCATAGAAACATGATCTACAAGTCCAGGGAGCGAGTGGAGCGTATGTATGCTTCTGCCTTTGAACGATGCATGGACACTATTAACACTCACTGGATGAGCACTCCGAGGCCGTCTCGTACGAAACTGCCAAAGCAGATCATAGCAGAGGACCTGAAACAAGAATATTGTGATCTCGTCATGTTGCTGAGCAGGGTTGGTGTTTGCCCACAGTCCTATATTTTTGAGCCGTGGATGTTTTATTATATCAACCTGGTGTTAGAAGGAAAGGATTATGTCAATTGGGCTGAGATGATCAGCGATAACATACATGAGCAGCTCCTGAGTTTGCGGAGGACAAAGACGTTTTACATGAGTTCCTATCTCATTTACATGTTGGCACGGATGACGAGGTACAGGGGGATTTCTTACAAGGAACCCATCGGTTGTGGCTCCCACCAGTTCAAAATCCATGAGGCGTGTACGCAGTTGCACCTTTCGAGCACAACCCATTACAAGCGTGTCAACGATTCATTCACCATGTACATCACGAGGCTGCTTCAGGAGAGGTTACAGTGCAGAATCTCTAGAAATGCCCAGGAGCTGATTGAAAGGTATGGGTGCTGGTTTATACAGTTTCCAAGATTTTCATACATTAGGCTGCAAGGATTTTCTTCATACCCTTATAGGCTGCCTAAGTACCCAACCGATAAAATAATAATGCTAGAGATAGCTAGGCAGTTGCTAGCCTTTGACAAAATCCAGAAGAAAAAGAAGAAAGGAGGGATAGAGTTTCCAGTTGTGATGGGCAACTCGGACGAGGTTTGTCCTTCGATACAGGCATGTAGAGAAGCTGAAAGTGAGCTTCAATTTTATCATTTCTCATATCACACTAGTAGACAACACTATGACCCGCACCATAACATCAACTGGGTGTTGTCAGAGGAATTCAAACACAAGGCCACCATTGAGGATTATTGGGCTGATGCAATTGATGAGATTGAAGTGAGAAAGAGGATGTTCTCTAGGTTGCCGATTACTCTGATCAGGGAGTGTGAGGTAGTTCCAGTTCCGGACCAGGTCAGTGAAGATATGGATGTAGTCCACCCGGATTATGCAGCAGTTCGAGATACTCCACTTCCACCTGTGGATTGGTCAGAGCCCGAGGTCGCAGATTTGGATACTCTATCCATCCCGGTTATGACATTCCCCAGGGCATGGGTTGATAGAAAGGTGAACAGATTGAAAAGTAGGTCAATTGCTTTGACTTACAACTTGATGGGAGATCACAGGACGCCCACCACAGGAAGAAAGAAACAGATCACAAGAGGACCAGCGTCCCGAAAGAAAGAAATAATTCAGCCAGAACCTCCACGAGTTACAGTAGCAGTACCCTTGGAGACACGTTCTCCAAGCATACAGGAGGTGTCTTTGTTTGCTGATCAGAGGAAAGTGCGGTGGTCGGTACGAATCTGGTGATAATGACCTCCGCGGAGGAGTCGATTGGCGAGCGCCAATGTACACGGTAGGGTGGTCAGCGAGGATCAGCCCGGGATGATGAGGGGACTATTACTGACCCTCAGTTTCAGCAGGAGATAGAGGCGGCCATGAATGATGGCGATGATGATGATATAGTGTCGGGTGACACTCAGCCACTCGAGGACAATGAGCCTCGCCAGAATGAAGAAGAAGTGGAACAGGTTAGAGAAGTCGAGGCACAGGAGCAGCAGCCCTTTGATATATTATACGAGGTGCCCGATTGAGAAGCAGGAGCCGAGAATCACGAAGAAGCGGGGTAGGGAGGCGATCCGGCCGATTGAGATGGAAGAGTTTTGAACGGTCAGTGCTCCTCCATAGAAGAAGAAGGCAAGAAAGTTTCGAGATCTCCAGCGATGAGGATGGCTCGCACCCCTTCCGTTGCTGTCCCACAGTGCGAGTGTGACGAGGAATGAAGCTCTGAAAATTATGTGGTCACGGCACTCTTGACTTGGGGCTTAAGCGGTGCCGCAGATCGTTGAGGAAGTCACGATAACTCCTTCCTTGCCCTCAAAGATAGATTGTTCAAGAAAGAAGGAAAATATAAGAAGTTGAAACGAGAACACAAGGCGTTAGTTGGATATGTTCAGCAGTTGTCTCGTTCTCGAGGGCAGGATGTACCAGTGATAGAGCCTCCGGCGGATGTTCCTAGAGAGTCGATCAGCGGCTTAGTAGAGTTGGGGAGGATGGCACAGGAGGCAGACAAATGGGTCTCAGGAGTTCGTACTGAGACAGAGAAATTCATGGAGGACCTATCCTTTGCTTTTCAGCAGGCCTCTTCTATTTTGACACGGATGGATGCGGTGGATCATGCTTGGGGCGATGCCTCTATCTATCAGAGTAAGGTGATCCAGCGTCTTGAGGCGTTGAGGCATGTGCCATTGCAGTTGCTGATTGATGGAGGTGTCATTCAAGCGAATGACCGATATGATTTCTCTAGGTGGTATTCTTCGGCTATCACAGGGCGTGGCTTCTTCGATGCAGCACAGGCGGATTCAGCCAGGATTCACAAGGCTATGGCCAATATCATAGATGGAGTTCAGAACACCTTCGAGGCCATATTTGCTAGGCGGCTGAATCCTGAAGAGATAAGTTTTGATAATTTGAGGGGTTTGCTGGTTCCCTTCTTCGCAGATGTTAAGACCTTGGTACAAGATGACTTTGAAAATACTGCTACATTCTCCACTTTGATCCAGAACACGCAGGACTCGTTGGCTGCTTGGAGAAAATCTTGTACGAGGCACGAGCACTCAGTTACAGTGTTAGAGTTTCAGTTAGATTGTGTTCCATCTATTTCAGTTGAGGAGGTTGAGGCCGTACTTAGCAGATTTGTTGAGTTGGCAGTCAGAGAGAAGGCTAATGGGAACACACTACTGGACGAGGATCTTCTAGAAGGACTGAGCATTTATTACTTTGCTATTTTTGGGAGTGAGTGGGAATCTTTGATTCATTTAATGTACCACTCCCTATTCTGGCAGTTTTTAGGGTTAGGGCTGAGGTGGCACGATTCTGGCCACTCTATTGATTGTAACCCTAGCCGTCCTTTGGGACTTGGCTAGCTATAAAAGGGGGAGTCCCCCTCATTTGTAAGACATTACATTAGGATTCAGAATCAGAGTAGACATTGAGAGAGCATTAGCCTTAGAGCTAGATAGTGTAGTAGTGTAGAGCATTTTTGCATAATTTGGAGAAGAGAGAAAGTTTTCCCTTTTGAAAACTTTTGAGGAGATTGTTGTGTAATACATTTTATGATAATAGATCTTTTCATTGATGGTGAAATTCGTCTTGTCATGAAATGCTAGCAAGGTTTCTTCTTCCTTTCGTATCCAAGTAGATTAAATTCATGCAAGTAGCTTACTTTGGTGTGTGGTATTTCATTGAGATAGCTTCATTTTATTCCATACCACTAGCGGCTTGTTGATGATAAGTCTGCCTTGCGTGGTCAACTGGACATCATCTTGTGTTTAACTTCGGTTATGGCTTACATACTTATATGCGTTGTTCTGATGGTGTACGTATGTTAAACTATAACTTGAATATCTTTTGCTATCCCCTTTGAGGATTGCACCGATTTTGCTGAGGCTGTCCGACGGAGGCTAGGTGAAATCTGGTTGAAGTCTATTGAGACGAAGCCCCACATACCTTGCATTTAGAATAGAGTACAAATTTCTTAGGCCCTTTCCCTTTTACTTTCCGCATACTTCTTGTTAATTTTAGAAAAGGATACACATTACCAAATCATACACGTAAGAATCCCCTTCCAATTACATATCAACTGCTAACTGCGAGAAGTCTGAACAACTACGTAAGTCCCCTTGACATACCAGCAATATCACATCAAGCCAAACTGAGCCTATTCGCACTAAAGGAACCTTGGAGTTGAACGCACGAACTTTCTGGCAATCTTAGCGTGCGGAATACTTTGATCAAGAGAGAATAGAGCGTCCGTTGGGCGACTTTGTTCTGTGTTGGTGCGGTCTCAAAAACCACGTCAACACTCCCACGCATATATACTCTCCAGTTAGAATTGTCTTCAGCTCGCATCTAGATATAAAATAGCACCAAGAGTCTCTGCCCATCAATTTCTAGAAGATGCCTCTAACTTTGAAGTTGCAGCAACACACCTTGTCTGCATCAGAATGTTCAATAGAACCCAGTGCCGATGATGCACTTATTGATATATGTTATATTTTCCTTCAGCGCCCTGGAACTAGTCAGCTTGTAAAATTACGACTCTAGATATGTATTTTTTCTAGATCACCTTACTCTCCACGTCAGTCTCAGAAACCATTCCACCTGGCACGATTCTTTTTTCTGATTTTGATAAAGCCCGATAGACATGTAATACTAACTGATGCTTGCTAGTCCCACAAACTTCACAATATATTTACCACGTTTATTATATATAGAGCCTTTTAACATATGTGAATGCTTCCCATCAGGATCGACTCCCTTCGTAGAAGCGGCAATCAAGAATTTGGCACAGCTTGTTTAAACTTATTCCACATCAACGCCATCTCATCAACTAATTATCCAACGCCACATCATCCATTAAAGTGTGTCGGTTATGCATAAAGAGTGGTAGAATTAGATACTCAACTCCTTGATAAAATTGACGGTATTCAATATAGATGGTGTCTACTCCAGAATGAACCCGACATCCTTGAACAAATACAGTGGTGTTTCTTCCTTAATTGAATTTCCCGTTGCCTACCAATAATTCGACCATTCTACTAATGAGACCCTTACCATGCTCGATTAATGAGAAATTAACGACTGGCGGAAGGTAGTGAAGCCGTGATATTTTCCCTCTTCCCGCAATATGCCTCAAAGCTCCACCATGCGGTGCTGAAAGGAAATGTTTCAAAAATCACCTGACACTTCTGAATTATATATCAATGCCATCTAAGGGAATTTCTTCTATGCTATCGTTCCCTTCACCACTCTGTTAACCATTACACAATACAGCTTCTTGTGATGTTTATCCCATCCCGATAAGCCAAGCTACATAGATTCCTTTGGAATATTTCAGTCAAATCTTCAATACAATTCAATGGAAAGGAGCAACAAAGTGAGCAATTACCATAGCACTCAATTGGACATGAATATAACTTCAATTTCGCAGCACATGCTGTTATATTTCACTTCTAATATTAAATCTCAAATTAACTCCGGAATGTGTTTTCATGGAATTCTATAGAATTTTCGGAAATAACAACAATTAGCTCAAGCGTGAGACCTGGATGGCTTCACCTGCAACCAAATTTGGGTTTTCGTCCAAATCACTGAACTCGAGGGGTTACGTCCTCAAGTTTCCAGAAATCCAACTCTCCAGAACCAGATCAAAACCATGCCTGCCTGCAATGAGTTTTCAGAACTCTTTAATAATCTTTGCCTTGACCCTTCACTTTCTCCTGGCCCGACTCTTCAATTTCTTTTCTTTTCTCCAACTTAAAATTTCAATTCATTTTTTAATTCCCCTCAAAAGTAACTTAAACTCATTTATTTTCACTTTCCAAAACATAAGTTACTTTTTGCACCAAATAATTAATTTAAGTTGTCTTAATATTTTAACATTTTCTTGACAACATTAAATTAATTATTTAATTTATACTGATCCAAAATTGGGACATTACACAAGTAAATCCAATTGCAGATACACAACAGGACACAATGGGTGATAGAAGAGGTGGTAGTCCACCAAGACATGAAGCCAATAATGAAGAAAGAGAAGCAAGAGAAATCATGAGAGGTCTTGCAGCAAGACAACAACATGTAGCAGATGTTTTGCAGCAACTTACAACAGCTATACAGCAGATGAATACTCCTAGAAGACATAATCATGAGCATGAAGACAATGGAAGTGTTGTTGGGACTCAAAGGGCACAAAGGGCACCTACTCGTACCACCAATAGGCCTTTGCGACCTACATTTTTCAGGAATGAACCAAAAGAAGAGAATGTTGAAGTAAATGAAGATGCATCATTCACGGATAATGTTATGTCAATGCACGATGAATGGGATTTGTTACCTCCACAAGTAAAGGAGCATTTGACCTTTGACCGTTACATGAGTCAAAGTAGGGAGCACAATAGAACAAGGCCAGATGGAAGGCCAAAGAATCAAAACAAGGATCTAAAACATGCCACAAGTAAACTCACATTTCCAACATTTGATGGTAGCAAAAAGCTCACAACAAGAGCTTGGATTCACAAGTTGGATAGTTTCTTGACTCTTCGTCCTATGGCAGAGGATGATGCAATCAAGTTTGCAGCCATGCACTTAGAGGGCACTGTATATGATTGGTGGCATCATGGTTTGGTTACTCAAAACCATGGATTGATTCATTCCTATGATGAATTCAGCAGGAGGTTGATAGCACGGTTTGACAGGAAGGACGTGGAAGTGTATTATAGGGAGTTGACGCAACTTAAACAGAGTGGACATGTGGAGACATACATAGAAGAATTCCAAAAGATTGTTGTCATGGCTCCCGACATGACCGAGAGAGAGTGGTGATGTTCATTGAGGGCCTTAATGATAGGTTGAAGGGCATAGTCAAGGCACTTAAGCCTAACTCATTACAAGATGCTATTCAGCTTGCCCTAGACCTTGAGACTACACCTACTCCATTGCAGCCCGCTAAGAAGAAATTCAAGAGTTTCAAGTCTAATAAAAAATCATTCAATAGGCCCAAGGCTACACCTTCTTCAGCGACCAGCAAGGAGAGGAATGAGCTCAGGAGGAAGAAGCTATGTTTCACTTGCAAACAACCATGGGAACTTGGTCATAGATGCCTTGGGAAAGGCAAGGCACATCTTATTGAGGTCATATCTTATGATGAGGAGATCCCTAATACAAATTCAAAGAGTGAGGAGGAGCATGAGGATCAACCTCATGATGAGCCTAAAGAGCATGATGATACTTAGTAGGTTACCATAACTTCACTTTCAGGGGTTCCACGATACCATTCCTTTCGTGTGAAAGGAGTTCTTAATGGACAACAAATTGTATGTTTGGTTGATAGTGGAGCCACACATAATTTCATTGATGAAGGATTGGTGGCTAGGAGAGGTCTTTGTGCAGAAGAATTTCCAGGATTTCAGGTGACAGTGGTTGATGGGTTTGGCATGAGTTGTACCAGGAAGGTCTAACAACTAAGCATACAGATGGGTGATTACACATTGACAGATGACTTCTATGTGCTTGGTTTGGGTGAGATAGATGTGGTGCTAGGCATCTAGTGGCTTCAGTCTCTTGGGAGGTACGTTCAAGATTTTCAGAAAATGGAGTTAGAATTTATGTCAGATGGGAAAAAAATTGTGTTGAAGGCTTTGTTAGATGGGAAGCCTAGAGTGGTTTCCGCTAGGAGGATGGAGACATTATTTAGGCATGGAGATGTGACATGGGCAGCTTAGTGCTTCATTTCATCTAAGTCTCCTTCTAATGATACTCCTCATTATCATGTGGATATTCAGAGGGTTTTGGATAAGCGTAGTATTGTGTTTAGTGACATACCTCCTAGGTTACCTCCTGATCGTGGATTTGAGCATGTTATAGAGTTGGAGGAGGGCTCTAAGCCCGTCATTACTACACCATACAGACATCCCAGGCACTTCAAGGAGGAGATAGAGAAAACAATTAAGGAGTTGCTTGAGATTGGACATATCCGACCTTCATCTAGTCCCTTTGCTTCTTCAGTAGTTTTGGTAAAAAAGAAGGATGGGACCTTGGGAATGTGCATTGATTATAGGGCCTTGAACAAAAAGACTATAAAAAACAGGTACCCTATACCTCAGATCGATGAGCTTCTAGATGAGTTACATGGGGCCGTGAATTTCTCCAAGATCGATCTTATATCAGGATATCATCAGATTTGTGTCCGAGCAGAGGATGTTCACAAGTCAGCATTTAGATGCCACTTTGGACACTATGAGTTTCTTGTAATGCTCTTTGGACTCACTAACGTTCCTGCTACGTTCTAGTCTTGTATGAATCATATATTTAATAAGCAGCTGCGTAAGTTTGTCTTGGTATTGTTTGATGACATCTTGATATACAACAAATCTTGGGAGGAGCATTTTAGACATTTGGATGAGGTGCTTGGTATCATGGAGGCTCAGTCATTGTTTGCTAAGGCGTCCAAATGTGAGTTTGGACTTCAGGAGATTCTTTATTTGGGCCATGTGATTGGGGTTAATGGTGTACAGGTTCATCAAGAGAAGATCCGTGCTATACTGGATTGGCCACCACCAAGGAACATTTCAAACTTGAGAGGTTTCTTGGGACTATGCAGTTACTATAGGAGATTTGTGAAGGGGTTTTCATAGTTGGCAACACCTCTTATAGATCTTACCAAGAAAGGGGCATTTAGTTCGATAGATGAGGCACAAGAAGCATTTGATCAACTCAAGGATGTTATGAGTTCTTGTCTTGTATTGGCATTACCTGATTTTTCACAGCCTTTTGTTCTTGAGTGTGATGCTTCAGGAGAGGGCATAGGAGCTGTACTGATGCAGAATCGTCATCCCATTGCATTTGAGAGCAGGAAACTACGGGGTGCAGAGAGGTTATATTCCACCTACATGCATGCGTTGGCCAAGTTCAGACAGTACTTAGTAGGTGGCAAATTTGTGGTTAGGACGGACCACAACAATTTGAGATACTTCTTAGAGCAGAAGGACCTTAATGAGCGGCAACAGAAATGGGTTAGCAAGATTCAGGCCCATGATTTTGATATTGAGTATGTTAAGGGCAAGAAGAACGTGGTTGCTGATGCACTTTCTAGGAGACCTGCCCTTTGGTCTTTGAGTGAGATATCAGCAGATTGGAAGTCTCAACTTTTAGTTGAGTATTCCAAGTCCACATTTGCATGCGAGATCATGGATGGGCTGATTTAGGATGATAGATACCAAGTTGTTGATGGTGTGATTTATTTTAAGGACAAGATATTTCTAGTACCTGAGTCCAAGCTTAAACAACATATATTACGAGCCATTCATGACACACCTACAGCAGGGCATCCAGGTTTCTTTAAAACCTATCGACAAGTCAGAGAGAGATTCTCATGGAAGGGTCTCAACAAGGATGTGATGCAGTATGTTGGAGAGTGTCTGACTTGTCAGCAGAACAAGTCCGAGCATACTTTCCCAGCATGACTCTTACAGCCATTGCCTATTCTAGAGCAGAAGTGGGAGAGTATATCTATGGATTTCATCACTGGTCTTCCGAAGGTTCAGGGACGAGATTGCATATTTGTGGTTGTTGATAGGTTGACAGGTTGCACAAAGGGGACTACTATTCTATTTAAAGGCCTGGTGTTCCTCTGAATGCTGCAAATTACACAAATAGGAAAATTTGCAGATTTGGATAGAAAGTGGAGTGGTTCTTTTCATAGGATGGGTAACTTGAGTGGGTGTCCCTAGAAGTGAGCCACCTAAATATTTAGGAACTTCTTATGCAAAATGGAAAGCTCCAATTGGTGGAATTTTTATGTTGTTTTTGTAAAAATATTAATTTAAATTTGTAGTTATGTATTGATATGAAGATATCATTTTCATTGAGTTGAAAATGAAGTGTGTATTATCATGGTCATCAAACCCAAGCACCATACAATAATATTATAATAGCTCTAAACACAAGTGGCATATGGTATTTGGCAAACTTTCCACTACTTGCTTTACATTCAATATTCGCTTTACATCCAATGGATTCATCATTTATTGACATTACTAACTCTGTCCCAAAATGGATTTTATTAATAGAATATATAAAAAAAATAGTGGAAATATGAGGCACGTGTGTATTTCATTCTTAATTAATCATTGGATGCCATTGATAATATTGCACAATTTGAGCTGTCAAGATAAAACCAAAAAATTTAAGTTAGAAATCAAAATTCATATGATCCTTGTATCTTGTGAGCTTTACTTAAAGTGTGAAATGTTATCATTCGGCGAAGCTAAAATTGATTTAAAATGAAAAAGTGTTTTCAAAAGTAAAGCAGAACGTATTTCTAAACTCAAAATTATACTGACATGATTATTATATAATTAGTACAGTGATATAAAGTATGTGATTCAGATTGGAGTTGCAAATCAGAATCTGGACATAACTTGGGAGGTATTGAAGAGCAGAATTATAGTTTCAGAGAATGACACTGAGTCAGCAACTAAAATATTTTGTCACTAATAGAGTTCTCATCTCCATAATTAGGTCCCAAACATCAGTGACATTGTTGCATTCTGTCCACCCTGATTTTGGAATCTAGCCAATGCAATAACTATAATTTGCCTTTACTTCTTATGTTGAATAACAATAGTGTTTTTTGACAGTATAATTGATTTTTTCTGTTTTAATAACATCGACATTCTGTATTCTTATAATATGGCTAACTGATTTATAGTAGATAACAATAGTCAAACTCTTGTTAAAGTACATGATAAAGATGTTGGCGTTTCAATTCGCACCTTTGGAATGCGGATTAGAAACGGACAGCTATGCACAGATAAACTACTCTTCGAATTAGGAGGGGAAGCTCCCTCTTTGCTGATGTTGCTTAAGAAAGTAAATTAAAACTAATTCGCCTATCTTTTTGTTCAGTTAAGAGCACAAGGTTGTAAAACTCAAGCGCCGTAGCTGAGATTTTTTGTTTTAGAAGTTCAACTACGACTAACCCTACTCTAATGACGTTTCTAATTTATCAAGTAAATGCAGAGCAAGAGAGTTAGAAATGGACAAGGAAGGATTCTCTGACATAAATACTTAAATAAACTTTTCTCCCAACACACATCTACTTACTTTCAATGCACGCTGAAATAAAGATCATATAAGCATCAAACAATAAACGGAAATCTGAGACTTTATATTAGGGCAGCAAAGCACGCACAAGACTTTATTTTCTCAAATTTCAGGAACAAAAGATTACACTTCTGGGACAGCAGGATTGTAGCAAAACAAGCTTACAGTTTACCATCAAACCAGAATACATTGACACAAAACACATGCACTGAACAATAATTTGCAGCTAAAGAGGCATGCAAGCTTGCTCTTACACAAAATGAACTGACACTGAATATGTAATGTCCCCATTTTTAGCACTACGCTTTTCAGTGATTGATTGCCTATCCTCGATGTGTTGCAGCCTAGTCAAAGGCAGAATTAGGGTTTTCGACTACTTGATGGTTTCTTCTGAAGATTCTGGGGTTTGCATGTTGGAGTTTAGTTGTTTGGATTCTGGATTCCTTATGGGTTTTTAGAGAGCTTCGCAATGGTATGACATGCAACTGTGTCGGGCAACCTTTCCAGACTTACTATTTTTAGTAAGTTATGACGGCTACACCTTGGAGTTTGGAATTTTGGATTGCGGATTCTTTCTGGGTTTTCAGAAAGCTTCGCAATGGTATCGCATGCACTTTGATCCAAGCAACTTTCTGAATTTATTATTTTTAGTAAATTCTATTTTTGGCAGTGGTCCAGTTGGCATCAGTTCAGCAAGCTTTCCTCTTCAGGCAATTCAGTTGGTATTGTTGATTTTTGGCCTTTCGATGCATTTTTGGAGAGATAAGTTATTTTGATTTAAATAATGTTATATTTTCACATTAACCCCTTGGCCTAGCAGTATGACTTTAAGTTGTTTTAAAAAGGGGGTCTTGAAGGGTGGATGTCTCATCAAAAGGTTATTTTAATTATTTCTAAGGTCAAAAATATTGCTTGAGGAAATGGACACCTATTTTGGAGGCAGAGTTTTATTTTATTAAAAATGAATTAATCTCATGTTTGGACGCCCAAGGAAAGAGATAATTGAAGATTAAATAAAAATACAAATACAAGTGGAAAAGTGGATTTGAAATTCAATTAATTTGGGTGCACTTTCTGGAGGCTTCTAGAAGTTCTTATCAAAAGCTATATAAGGAGAGGTTGGGTCTTCATTTGGATATCTTATTTTTTTGTCATACTGTTATGTTGCTGAAATGCTTTT
Organism: Sequoia sempervirens; assembly: GCA_007258455.2. Taxonomy (NCBI): domain Eukaryota; kingdom Viridiplantae; phylum Streptophyta; class Pinopsida; order Cupressales; family Cupressaceae; genus Sequoia; species Sequoia sempervirens. Next base: position 10,335,573 of record VDFB02000015.1, on the reverse strand, counting down.
AGAGTTGCTTCGAGGAATGCATACCTCCTAGCCATTTCTCTGGTTTCGTGCTTGAAAGATAGCACCTAGCTAAGACTTCAGAGACTGCTTCTCATCCAGATTTGTAGACAGAGCATTAAGGTTGAAAATTTCAGAGATTGGTCAGTTTTACAGTTGCTGATTTTAGCATGGCTGAAAGTAGTTTTAGCTTATAAGTCATTGCACGATTTTTGTTTGGTTCTGGGTACTTTACCTATGTCATTCTCACCCTAGGGTGCCCCTCTTTGGTGAGTTTCAGATTTTATTAGCAAGTCTTGGATTTTATCTTGTCAAATCGCCCTTTGGAGGGTTTTTTCATTGTTGGGTTGTCTTGGGATTCGTGCAAAAATAATTAACATTAGTTTGTTGTAGTTTCACAACTCTATCTTGGTCGCCATCATCTTAGGGTCATTTTGCATCAAATTTGAAGTCATTTGGTGAGGTATTGTGAGTTGTGTGAGCAATTTAGTGAGTTACGGAGTTGCTGGTTATTCATTTTCAGTCTATGTTCAGTCATATCAGATTGTTAGATTTTGCTTTAGGAGTTGGGTTTGAGTCCTGGAGTCATATTGAGCATTGGAGATACATTAAACTTCATCGCAGCATTGATATATCACTAATTCAATGTTCTTGGCAGGGAACTCTTCTTATTGTAAGGCTGTTACAGTAGTACTGTTCAGCCCTTTCTATTTCTTGCTAAGTTACATTATATTCCCACGGCTGTGGAAGAGATTGGCCCTTGTTCAGTCTACTTGTATTGCATTTTGTATCTCTGCCATATGATAGCGCCACTCCCACCTCGGGTGTGGAATGCACATGCTTGGCGTTGAGTTTATTTCCTTGCATTGCATCTTAGTAAATAGAATCTCCACCATATGATAGCACCTTGCCCACCTTGGGTTTGGAGTGCACATGCTTGGAGTTGAGTTTATTTTATGTATTGCATCATTTACAATAGATACTCCGCCATATGGTAGCATCTTAACCAACTTGGGTCAAAGAGCACATTCTTGGCATTGAGATTTCCTTTCAGCATTGTGATACTTCAAGTTGCTACTGACGACCCTCTTGCCATATGACAGCATCATTCTCATCTCGAGATTGAGTGTGCATTCTTGGCAAAGAGCTACTTTCCAATTGCTGGTTTTGGTTGAGCTAACCTTAACAGGTGCTCCTTGTGTTGGTGTGTTCATTGAAAAATTGGAAAAAATTGGCCAGCACATTACAGTGGCATCAGAGCCATGCATCCTGCCATCCTGTGCCCATCAAGGTTCAGTTGACAGTTGAGTGACAGAGAAATCAGTTTCTACACCAGAGGTCTAAACAGAGTTCACTTCAGTTTTCAGAAGTTTCGAAGATGTATCATCGTTTGTTCAGATACCGTGAGAAGTTAGAGTTGATTCTGGTTGTTGAAGAAGAAAGAAGTTTGGCGAGGTCACTGTTTAATGCAGGAACAAGACTTAATGAAGAATGTCAGACAAGAGGTGAAGAAGTGAGCATACTGTCAGAATTGGAACACTGTTTGAGCAAAGTACAACAGTCACCTGCTAAAATGTTGGTGAAGGCATTATCTCCTGCAAGGATGCATTTGATTCATCCTTACTAGATAGGGCATCCAGATGAGGAAATCAGTTTGTTGGTTACTTCATGCCTTAGTGAAGTTATGAGGATTCTAGTACCATTGATGCCTTATGATGATGAAACTATGAAGAAGATTCTTCATAGAATTGTAGAAAGTTTCCAAGATCTTGATGAAACTGGAAGCAGTCTATTTTCTAGAAAGGTTGCTATCTTAAAGACATTTTCAAATCTCAGGACAAGTATCTTGCTATTAGACTTGGAAATGCAAGATCAGATTTCTCTCTTGTGTCACCACCTCTTCACATTCACTTGAGCGAACGAGAAGAAAGCGTTGTTGCAACTGTAAAGAATATTCTTGTTCTCACCATTAATGAGGCTGATAAAATTCCACCAAGTGTCCAATCTTTCCTCTTGGACACATATGAACATGAAGAAGAGGATTCTCCTATTGCTGCTATGCTGATTAAGGAATTGTTTAATCAATGTGAGGAGAAATTGAAGCCACTTTTGGAGAAGTTAGAGCAAGATGCAGGAAAGATTAGTGGTCATGATGATGGAGAAGATTTCAAAGAGTCCATACAAGATCATATTGAAGATTTGGTTAAGAAGGATTCTCTTCATGTTGCTGCCCCAACTTTTCAAGAAGTTCCACATGAAGAAATCAATGACATACTTCCTCATGATGAAGATAACGATGGTGAAGTTTTCAAAACAACAAGCAATGTAGATTCTTCATTTCATTATGATGGTGACATTGGGTTTGAGCAGCAAATTGACCCATTGGAGAGAAATGTTTTTGATGATATCAGCTTAAGTGATTTGGGAGTTGACTTATTCAAAGAATCTTCACTTCAAGAAGAGCATGAAAAACCTTTTCCTGTTCACCATCTCAGTCAACCCCTTGGCATTTGGGATCCGGGTGTGTTGGCACCCAGTTATGATAAAGAACCTATGTGGGATAAGTTTCCCTTTGATCCTGATGAAGAACAAAAACCAGATTGTATTGCAAACTATGAGGTGGCCATTGGAGGGGAAGTTGTCTTTGAAGAAGAAGATTGTTCAACGAAGCTCCATAATGATCTCTTTGAAGTGGTTGCAGCCACTAAAGAAGAGTATGTTGCTACAAAAACTTTCCGAACAGCGGACAATTATGATCCATTGATCAAGTTGGATGCTGCCATAATGTTTGATCAAGGAGACAGTGATGAAGAAGAAGAGCTAGAAGACCATATGGGTCTTGAAGAGGAAAGAGTTAAAGAGGTTTACAAACACAAGTCTGATTTTTCCATTCAAGAAGCTGATTGCAAACATAGAGTCGAAGAAATCATGGAGAATGATCATCTCCATGGCATTGAGCATTATCCGCATGTTGGTGGTAAAGTACAAGGATGTTGGAGCAGCATTGAGGGCAGCAAAGACAAGGGACAAGGTTCTAATTTTCAGTTGCAGCCTATCAGCAGTTCATCATCTTCGCATTCTTATGAGTGGGAAAGACAATTCAAGGTGTCCGTTGACAAGGAAGTGCAAGCTCTATCCCTGTTTGATCGCACACATAGCTTGGTTGAAGGACTTATTTGGGAGGCTCAGTTGAAAGGGAGACGAAGAGGAGTGAAGGATGAAGTTGCTCTTCCCAATTTGCAACTTATTAGTGATTCTTTAGAGACCTTAAAGTCCAAGTACATGCACTTGATTGAAGATCGAGATCGTGCCATTGAAGTTGCAAAGAAGACCTTCAGTGCTTTCCAAGGAAGTAAGAGAGAGGTTGGTCACCTTACTTCCGAGCTTGAATCAACCAAGGCTATGTTGGAAGATACCCAAATGGCATTAATGGAGGAGAAGGAACAGCTAGCTGATTTCAAACTTTTCCGAGAGAAAGAGAATGCACAAAGAGCTAAAGAAATCAAGCAAGTGATTAAAGAGCTCGATAGTCTTGAAGAAGAGTTTGATCTTGAAGGTTTCACAAGAAAATCAGAAATTGCTAGTGCTGGTTTGGAGCAGCAAGATGGAAGGAACGACTTCCTAGTGTATGACAATCCTCTTTTTGAACCGGGTGAAGAGGAAGCTTATGAGAAACCTTCTTTTGTGGTAGATGATGGGATTTCAAGCTTTGAGGAAATCTCTTTTGACACCATTGTTGAAGAGGGAAGTTCTAGCACTTCTTATAGCAATGGAACGAGGATGCATGAGTTGCATAATGAAGACTTCACTGCTGCTCCTAGTCTTCCCATTCTTCAAGAGATGGAAAATCAAGAAGCATGGAGGAATGAGGTCACTAATCTTGATTGGCAACAAAGAGATGATTGGCACTCCGATGAAGAGTTTATTCATTTTTTGATGTGGATGCTTGTCAGATTCCTATCGGACTTCATGCTTACACCATCTTCTCTAAGAGTAACTAATTTCATAATGGAGTTTGATGAAAGGTCCATTGAATCTTTCCAGCAGTTCTTCTCTCATGATTTTGAATTTGAATTTCTCAACGAATTCAGATTTGTTGAGTACTTCTTGGAGTTTCAGGGTGCGTTGATTCAAATAGAACGTATTGCCCAAAGCGTTCTAGTAAGAGTAATTCTCCATTGGCGGAATGGCTCTTCTTATGATTTGGGACCCTGGTATCAGCTTTCTTTTGATATGTGTCAAGAAGGTATGTTGGAGTGATGAGCCTCAAATTCAGTGTCCTTTGGATGTTGTTACCTTCTTTATCAGCCATTTGAAGTTTACTCCTAATGTTCAATGGGAGTTTTGGAGAGAAAAGTGGAGCAAGGATTGGTTCTTGGCTGTGATGGGATCTTCTGTGGGCTTGTTTTCAGCTGTAGATATGAGCAGACATGATATTTTGGGTGCTGATTTTCAGTTTTTCAGCAGCTATCTATCTCCTCGGATGCTGATTTTCATAAAATCAGATCTCAAGTTGATCATTTCAGTCTTGTTTGGTTGCTGGTTCATTCAATTTCAGACCTTCCAATCTCTTTCCAGAGATGATTTATGGCTTCAAATGAGAGAAACGGTGGTGTGGACTGAGCACAATCAGCTTTTGGATAGAAACCATACTCATTCTAATGGTTTTCTTGGTGCATATTCTTGTACAAATGATTGGAGCAGCAGACCATTGCTCGATTTGGCTTGGCATTTCGAGACTCATACTGCTGAGATCATGTTCGATGCTTTGAAAGTTGTTAACTCATCAGAGTTTTTGGGGCTTGAGGTGCTGAATTTTGATTTCAATCCTTCCTTGTTTCTCAATTTGAGCTTCAGGCATATTAGCTTTTTGGGGTTGCAAAGAAGGTTAGTGCAGTTTGGGTATAATGGCTTCATTGTTATGATTAGAGTGGAGCAACATCAACATGATGGGTCCTTTTAGAGTTGGACATGGGACCTTGGGATCAGTTGGAGTGATGTGCAATTGCTTGAGGACAAACAATTTTGGGAAGGGTGGACTGTAATGTCCCCATTTTTAGCACTGCGCTTTTCAGTGATTGATTGCCTATCCTCGATGTGCTACAGGCTAGTCAGAGGCAGAATTAGGGTTTCCGACTACTTGATGGTTTCTTCTGAAGATTTTGGGGTTTGCATGTTGGAGTTTAGCTGTTTGGATTCTGGATTCCTTCTGGGTTTTCAGAGAACTCCGCAATGGTATGACATGTAACTGTGTCGGGCAACCTTTCCGGACTTACTATTTTTAATAAGTTATGACAGCTACATCTTGGATTTTGGGATTTTGGATTGCGGATTCTTTCTGGGTTTTCAGAAAGCTTTGCAATGGTATCACATGCACTTTGATCCAAGCAACTTTCTAAATTTACTATTTTTAGTAAATTCTATTTTTGGCAGCGGTCCAGTTGGCATCAGTTCAATAGGCTTTCCTCTTCAGGCAATTCAGTTGGTATTGTTGATTTTTGGGCTTTTGATGCATTTTTGGAGAGATAAGTTATTTTGATTTAAATAATGTTATATTTTCACATTAACCCCTTGGCCTAGCAGTATGACTTTAAGTTGTTTTAAAAAGGGGGTCTTGAAGGGTGGATGTCTCATCAAAAGGTTATTTTAATTATTTCTAAGGTCAAATATTGCTTGAGGAAATGGACGCCTATTTTGGAGGAAGAGTTTTATTTTATTAAAAATGAATTAATCTCCTCATGTTTGGATGCCCAAGGAAAGAGATAATTGAAGATTAAATAAAAATACAAATACAAGTGGAAAAGTGGATTTGAAATTCAATTAATTTGGGCACACTTTCTAGAGGCTTCTAGAAGTTCTTATCAAAATCTATATAAGGAGAGGTTGGGTCTTCATTTGGATATCTTATTTTTCTATCATACTGTTATGCTGCTGAAATGCTTTCAGAGTTGCTTCGAGGAATTCATACCTCCTAGCCATTTCTCTGGGTTTCGTGCTTGAAAGATAGCACCTAGCTAAGACTTCAGAGACTGCTTCTCATCCAGATTTGCAGACAGAGCATTAAGGTTGAAGATTTCAAAGATTGGTCAGTTTTACAGTTGCTGATTTTAGCATGGCTGAAAGTAGTTTTAGCTTATAAGTCATTGCATGATTTTTGTTTGGTTCTGGGTACTTTACCTATGTCATTCTCACCCTAGGGCGCCCCTCTTTGGTGAGTTTCAGATTTTATTAGCAAGTCTTTGATTTTATCTTGTCAAATCGCCCTTTGGAGGGTTTTTTCATTGTTGGGTTGTCTTGGGATTCATGCAAAAATAAATAACATTAGTTTGTTGTAGTTTCACAACTCTATCTTGGTCACCATCATCTTAGGGTCATTCTGCATCAAGTTTGAAGTCGTTTGGTGAGGTATTGTGAGTTGTGTGAGCAATTTAGTGAGTTACGGAGTTGCTGGTTATGCATTTTCAGTCTATGTTCAGTCATATCAAATTGTTAGAGTTTGCTTTAGGAGTTGGGTTTGAGTCTTGAAGTCATATTGAGCATTGGAGATACATTAAACTTCATCGCAGCATTGATATATCACTAGTTCACTGTTCTTGGCAAGCAACTCTTCTTATTGTAAGGTTGTTACAGTAGTACTGTTCAGCCCTTTCTATTTCTTGCTAAGTTACATTGTATTCCCACGGCTATGGAAGAGACTGGCCCTTGTTCAGTCTATTTGTATTGCATTTTGTATCTCCGCCATATGATAGCGCCACTCCCACCTCGAGTGTGGAATGCGCATGCTTGGCGTAGAGTTTATTTCCTTGCATTGCATCTTAGTAAATAGAATCTCCACCATATGATAGCGCCTTGCCCACCTTGGGTTTGGAGTGCACATGCTTGGGGTTGAGTTTATTTTATGTATTGCATCATTTACAATAGATACTCCGCCATATGGTAGCATCTTACGCAACTTGGGTCGGAGAGCACATTCTTGGCGTTGAGATTTCTTTTCAGCATTGCGATACTTCAAGTTGCTACTGACGACCCTCTTGCCATATGATAGCATCATTCTCATCTCGAGATTGAGTGTGCATTCTTGGCAAAGAGTTACTTTCCAATTGTTGGTTTTGGTTGAGCTAACTTTAACAGGTGCTCCTTGTGTTGGTGTGTTCGTTGAAAAATGTGAAAAAATTGGCCGGCACATTACAAAATAACAACTTGCAGCATTACAGACTTGCAATTTGCTATCACAAGCATGGTTAAGAAAATAATGGGCAAGGTTTCCCTTATTTATACACAAGCAAAAGAGTAGGGAACCTTAAAATCTTCTTGCTTTTACAACTAAGACTTGCCAACATGCAAGCTTTATTTCTAAAACTAAAACAAGATATCTATCTAACCACCTAATAAAGCATAAAAATAGGAAATGCCAACTATTACAATTTGTTTTCTTTCTCTTTTTCAAAGAGTGGATAAGAATTGAGACACAAATAGAAAGAAAGCTGGAAGAAAGCTTCTAGATGATTGTTGCTTTAAATCTCGACCACATCCGCCAAAAAGCTGATTTGTTTCTTGATTTCAAGTGGAGATTGCTGCTGAAAATAGAATGTTGATCTGCCTTGAAAAACCAATTTCTTTGAAAAAAGCTAGGACCTGGGTTTTGTAGAAAATCAGGTTCCGGAGAAACTTAGATGCTCAGAAACGGAAAAAGCTAAATTTCTCTTGAACAAAGGGCCAAAAAGCAATTTCTAGAAGAGGGGAAAATTTCTCAATGTTCGAGAGGATGAAAAAGCGGAGAGATTCATGTGATCAGAAACAGAAAAAGATGAGTGGCTGTTTTGAAAAAGCAACGCAATAGAAGTTTGGAGCACGAAAAAACATTCCTCTTTGCTCATTGATCTCAAAACCACGAAGAACATCGAAAAAGCATGTTGTTTGTGTTAAGTTTATATGATCAGATTATATCCACAGAAACTTAATTCAAATCAGACAAAATAACACAGCAGATACCCTGGGAAAACCCTCCTCTTGAGGGAGAAAAACCCAGCAACAAAGATCTCTCTTATAAATATAAACAGTGGCAACAATTCACTTTACAATGAGGCCGAACACAAGGCCAAAAATTTGTACCTACACCAGATGCAATAACAAATAATGACCTGCACTTCTGACAATATAAAACTACCCTTCAAAGATATTCGCAATTTGCTCTTGATCAAGTTCGCACTCAGCTCTAGATATAATTCGCACTCAACACTTGAGAGATTCGCACTTGACTTGCCTCTTGATAAAATTCGCACTTCTGCTCTTGAAGAAATTCGCACCTTAATGAATAGAATAAATCGGACTTTCTTAATGATCAAGAGATGAAGGCGACCTTGTATATATACAAGTGAGAGAGGTCGCACCTCTTCATATTACAAGGTCGGCCAGAATACAATAATATAAATAATAAATACAAATCATAAGGTCGGTCGGCCTCAAGTGAAATTATAATGTTGCCAAGAGAAGCGCCCACTTTAAATAAATGACTCATATAAATAAATAGCCGATAGGCTACATTTATTTATGTCTTCACTCATGGCTGGAAGGATGAACCCGAAGCTGCTCAATAACATTAACAGTTTGGGTCTTCAAATCTTCATTGAAAGAAAAGAGGAAATCTTCTTGCTCTAGACGCCAACCTACAAAAGGTGAATAATGGAAGGCAAGGACGTCTTAAATAAGTAGAGGTTTGAGAAAATCGGCTTTCTTTTTGCTTTCAAACTTCTTGAAGCCAATCCTGAGCAGGTGCATTGAACTTGGACGTTTTCTAATGTTGAAAGATGAAAACTTTGAAAAGAAAATTCTAAGGCATTGAGTCTTAGGCGCCCTTCTTAGCCTGGAGCACTATTCCTCTCTAGACTTGGCCATTTTTTCACCATTTTCAATCTTTTGCTTGATTTTACCCTTGGTTTGGTCTCGATTTCCGGGAGCTCGGTTGATGTTTTGAATTAGCAAAATGATCCATTGTGGAGCTGGAGCAAATTTGATGAAGTTTGTTTGGAGGCAACTTTTGATAAAAACTCCATTTTGACCTTCAAAATCATGCGTGCCTTTGGCTACCTGGGGCGCCCATGATCACCAGTGTTAGCCATTTTTATGTTCTTCAAGATTTGCTTGCTTTCCTTAATCTTCTAATGATTTTGCAATTCTGAATGATTCAAGAGTTTGACAAACTGCTGGCTGGGCTCGTTGGATAACTTGTTGAATTCTGAGGGGGGTTCTCTGGAGGCTTCATCTCCTGAAAGTTGAATCTTGGGGGTCAAAAGCTTGGGCACCCCTGGCTAGCTGGGGCGCCCAACTCCTCCAAAGTTAGTTTTTTTTTTGAGTTCTTTCACTTTACTTTTTACTTTTGTCATTTTCCATGGTTTTTACCCCTCGATTAGTTTGCAATATCTGATGCTTGTCAACTCTGATGAACTAGATGACGATTGCGTTGGAGAGCTTGATCAAGATTGGAGAAGTCATGTTGGGGATTGCAACTGCAAATTTTTCCATTTGATGCCCTAAAGGCTTGGGTGCCTATCTCCTTTTGGGGCGCCCAAGATCTCCATAGTCATTTTCCTTCAATTTTCAACTTTGAAGCTTGAGATCTCATGTTATGCCTTTTGTTCATCCTGAGTTTGCCGGCGGCTGACGAATCCAATGATGATGCTTAGATATTCACTATGAAGTTGGGAGAATTTTGAAGAGATTGAGCATATTTGCAAACCCTAACTACTGGACTTGGGCCTCCAAAACCCTAGGCTCCTATCTTCTCTTAGGGCGCCCAAGTTCTCCAGACTTAGAATATTTTTTGATGATTTCATCATTTGCATTGTTCTTGGTTGAGACCTCTCCGTTTGATCTCGAATTCTAAATGGCTGATTGATCAAATGGCCGTGCTGATGGACTCACTGTAGAGCTGAGAATATTCTAAGCAACATTGTCTGGGAGCAGAAACCCTAATTTCATCATTTGATCTCCTGAAAAGCTGGGCGCCCATGGCTAGCAGACTTAGTTTTTATTTTGTAATATTCAACTTTCTCCTTCTTTCGACGTGCTTGTCTTTGCCTTGACTGTTTGAGATGGAAAATTTTCTAGGGCATGAGTGTTTGGGTAACTAGAATGAGTTGGGGCGCCTGAAGCTTCTAGACTAAGCCAAAATTTAACATTTTTCAACTTTCACAGCTTCCCTTCTCCATTCTTCGTTCTGTGTGCACGTTCATCATTTCTCATCTTCTATTCAGTGCTTGAATGTTTGAATCTGACACCTGGTAGCTGACTAACCTCCATTAATGGCCTTGGAGCTCTTGAAAAAACTTCTGAAAAAGCGAAATAGACCCACTAGGGAAAAATTGATCTTTTGACAATTTTGACTGCGCTAGCTTGATGAGGAAGTATTTTCGACCAATCAAAATCAGTTTGAACTCTAGAAGTCAAACTTTCTAATTTTAGAAAATATTGCCAGCATCTATTTCTAAAGAAACCCAGAAAAAGTTCTGTTTTTAGAAAGTTTCTAAAAATAGAAATTTTCCTAAAATTTAGGGCCGAAAAACTAAGATTTGAGTTTTGTAGACTTGGTAGCTCTGAGCAAATCCAGATTGTCAGATTTTGAAAATTTTGAGTTTTTGACCCTCATGCAAGATATGCAAACCCCAAATTTTGACCTTTTTTTTTTTTGACAATTTTGACAAGAATTTCAACGATTTATGCAAAAAGCCTAAGCATAGCAAAATTTTTAATTTGGGGTACAACATTTGGCTTTGTTTGGGGACCATGTCGGATACTTACAACATAGGAGAATCAAAGAATCTCTGGATTTTTAAAGCTTAGACTAGTGCCTTATCCATTGGGTATCTAAGTCAACAACATTTCCTAATCACCTATTGCAAGACTTTCCCTAAGTCACCTATAACAGGACTTCCTAAAATCACCTAATAGTTGGACTTCCCTAGAAATCACCTAGAACAAGACGCCTAATCACCTAAAACACGACGAAACTGTTACAGAAAGGGGAAACACATCACGATTACATCACGGAAAGGGGAAGCACATCACGAGAACAAAAAAGGAAATTATTTATAGAAATTGTTTGCAAGGATTATTTACTCCACCCTCGAAGGGATGAAGTGTTTTTGCCTGAAAGGCTTTATTTCTCTTCTCAAGGGTATTGTAGGAGACAAATCTTCTGGGATGAAGATTCTCATATTTTCATACACCCAAGCAAAGGGACCTTGACAAAAGTTAGAATATGGCATAGAGAGGGAAGAAGGTACCACTAAGTCACCAACTTTGTTGTCGTTCATCTTCGGGATGTCTGTGTTCTCAATCTTCGGGATGTCTCTGTTGTTGAACTCTTCAAACCAATCAATCGCGTTCCAACACCCGATTTCTATAATGCCTTAGGTGATCCTTCCTGACCTGGAAATATCCTTTAATTGGCTCATCGGTCAACTCCACATCCCCTTTAACACATAGGAGTTCAATTCCCATGTCTTCGGCATTTTTGAGGCCTAACAAAAGCGCCTCTTTTTCAACTTCAGTGAATTCCAATTGCAACAATCCTTTAGGGGAGATGATCATTTTCCCTTTTTCTCAACCTACAGCTGAACAACCCCCATCTAAATGCATTGTCCATAACTTTGTATCCTCTATCAATCTCCTTTCAAAACAAGCAATGTTCTGGTCTTCAATTCCTATTTCTAACAGTGTCACACAATGACCAAGACCCATTTCTTGATATAGAATTTGGGCTGGGGGGTTTGGGATTTTCACCACCATGAATTGGGATTTGGGTTCAGGTTCTATCTTGATTTTGCTTTCTTTCACAGGGATGGTTGTAGATGACCAATCTAACTGCATTGCACCACCAAGATCTCTACAGAAGCTCCGGCTCAACAACATCCCATAGCTAGCTGGAATGTCAGCCACTAGGATGGTCATCTTTATCTTCTTCTCCAGACAAGCTGTCAACCTTACTTGAGCGTCCTTCAATTGTCCGACCAATGGTACCGACTTAGACTCAAGTGAATAGCACTCGTTCTGAGTTTCTGTGCACAAGAGTCCCAATGCTTTCATCACTTGTAGAGGCATCACGTTGTCTGAGGCACCTGAATCAATGATACAATTGCTCAATTTAAATCCTCCTATACACAAAGATATATAGAAAGGTTTGTGCTTTTCTTGCATTGGCATAGATGATTCGAGCACTGTAGGCTGAATTGAAGTTTCTTTCTTTACATGTATTATTTTGTCCAGCTGCTCAGGATGATCACGAAGGTACTCCAATTGTGAAATCTCAACCTTGGTCCTCATTATGGAGTTTACAATGTCAAAATTTACTGAAGATGGGTCTTGAGCAACCGCTTTAGCATTCTCTTGTGAACTTTTAGAAGTGGAAGTTGCAACCGCTTCCTTAATTTGTTCTTTAGCTTTTCGTCTCTCTTCGTCTTCCTTTTGCGTTTGCAAGTGTAGAGCACTTGTAAACATAGGCAAAGAGTGTGGTGGCGTAGGTATTCTTTTTCTTCAAAAACGGGTTCACTTTGAAAGTAACCCGGAGCAGAGTAGCCATTGAAGTTGTCCGTATGTGGTAAGACAACATTCGAACTTGGTGTTGGTACAAAACTAGAATTTGGTGCAGCGTCAACATATCCCATAATCTGGTTCATTCTTAATTTCTAAGGACATGTAGAACTCGTATGTTCATCGATATTATGAAAGGAGCAAAATATTGCGTGTGGTGCAGCTCCAACTGTTTGTCTTGGTGGAGGTGCTAGCAACCACGGCCTGTAATTGTTGTAAGGCTGAAAACTATTTCTCTTTGACTGGTATGGTTGCTGAAATTGATACTATGGTGGTGGTGGTGGTGGTGCAAGCATGTCATTGGCTACCTTCTGTAGTAATGGATCCGTAGAACTCTGAACTAGAGGTCTGATTGAATCGTTCTTCATCTTGCCTGAAGTAATCATATTATCCTCCAACTTGATGGCATGTTCTTGCGCATCCGTCAATTCTGTTTCTTTGGCCGTCTTCAGGAAGAAGGCTATCTCTGATGGAAGACTATTTATGAAACAACTCATTAGAATCTTCGGTGATGGATTAAGCGTAGAAGAAAGTTGTGTAACAAGACGATTAAATCTTGCTACAAACTCCCTCATGGGCTCGTTGTGCTCCATCTTTGAATTTGCAAGTTGGGAAAACAACCAATAACTGTCTTCAACAGGCTTGAATCTCGCCAAGAATTTCTCGCTCATAGTTGCCCAGCTTGTGACAATGCTTGGCTCCAGGTGATTGAACTAGTCAGCAACATTCCCAGCAAGAGTCTCCACAAAGAGATGCACAATGATGTCTTCATGTGCCACGTGCAAGATGGTGCAGGCTGTTGAGAAGGCGGAAAGATGATCATCAGGATGTTGAGTTCCATTGCCATGAAATCGTGGAAAGTGCTTGCTTGACCCTTTAGGTAATTCATGATTTACCTACAAAGCCAAAGGTCCAATGTTATTAATCCAAGGTAATGGGGGTGGACGTCTCGGATTCCTGCCAGCATTATTGTTGTTATCACCCATTGCTTCTCATTGGATCACGCAATAGGGTGCTAGATGGTCATTCCCGTGTCATAAAGCATAAACTTTCTTGATGTTTTATGCCTCGTGCCCCACGGTGGGTGCCAGAAAACTGTTGGCGTTTCAATTCGCACCTTTGGAATGCAGATTAGAAACAGACAGCTATGCACAGATAAACTGCTTTTCGAATTAGGAGGGGAAGCTCCCTCTTTGCTGATGTTGCTTAAGAAAGTAAACTAAAACTAATTTGCCTATCTTTTTGTTCAGCTAAGAGCACAAGGTTATAAAACTCAAGCGTCGTAGCTGAGATTTTCTATTTTAGAAGTTCAACTACGATTAAACCTACTCTAATGATGTTTCTAATTTCTCAAGAAAACGCAGAGCAAGAGAGTTAGAAATGGACAAGGAAGGATTCTCTGACATAAATACTGAAATAAACTTTTCTCCCAACATACATCTACTTACTTTCAATGCAAGCTGAAATAAAGATCATATAAGCATAACACAATAAACGGAAATATGAGACTTTATATCAGGGCAGCAAAGTAGGCACAAGACTTTATTTTCTCCAATTTTAGGAACAAAAGATTACACTTCTGGGACAGCAGGATTGTAGCAAAACAAGCTTACAGTTTAGCCATCAAACTAGAATACATTGACACAAAACACATGCACTGAACAATAACTTGCAGCTAAAGAGGCATGCAAGCTTGCTCTTACACGAAGTGAACTAACACTGAATAACAACTTGCAGCATTACAGGCTTGCAATTTGCTATCACAAGCATGGTTAAGAAAATAATGGGCAAGGCTGCCCTTATTTATACACAAGCAGAGGAGTAGGGAACCCTAAAATCTCCTTGCTTTTACAACTAAGACTCGCCAACATGCAAGCTTTATTTATAAAACTAAAACAAGATAACTATCTAACCACCTAATAAAGCATAAAAAATAGGAAATGCCAACTATTACAATTTCTTTTCTTTCTCTTCTTCAAAGAGTGGATAAGAATTGAGACACAAATAGAAAAAAAGTTGGAAGAAAGCTTCTAGATGATTGCTGCTTTAAATCTCGACCACATCCGCCAAAAAGCTGATTTGTTTCTTGATTTCATTTGGAGAGTGCTGCTGAAAATAGAATGTTGATCTGCCTTGAAAAAGCGATTTCTCCAAAAAATGCTAGGACCTGGGTTTTGTGGAAAATCACGTTCCGAAGAAACCCAGATGCTCAGAAACGGAAAAGCTAAATTTCTCCTGAAAAAGCGGCCAAAAAGTAGTTTCTAGAAGAGGGAAAAATTTCTCAATGTTCGAGAGGATGAAAAAGTGGAGAGACCCATGTGATTAGAAACGGAAAAAGTTGAGTGGTTGTTTTGAGAAAACAACGTCCTAGAAGTTTGGAGCACGAAAAAGCGTTCGTCTTTGCTCACTGATCTCAAAACCACGAAGAACATCGAAAAAGCATGTCGTTTGGGTCTTCAAATCTTTGTTGAAAGAAAAGAGAAAATCTTCTTGCTCTGGACGCCAACCTGCAAAAAGTGAATGATGGAAGGCAAGGACGTCTTAAATAAGTAGAGGTTTGAGAAAATCGGCTTTCTTTTTGCTTTAAAACTTCTTGAAGCCAATCCTGAGCAGGTGCATCGAACTTGGACGTTTTCTAATGCTGAAAGATGAAAACTTTGAATTTTTTTTTTCTAAGGCATTGAGTCTTAGGCGCCCTTCTTAGCCTCGAGCACTTTTCCTCTCTAGACTTGGCCATTTTTTCACCATTTTCAATCTTTTTCTTGATTTTACCCTTGGTTTGTTCTCGATTTCCAGGAGCTCGGTTGATGTTGTGAATTGGCAAAATGATCCATCGTGGAGTTGGAGCGAATCTGATGATGTTTGTTTGGAGGCAACTTTTTACATAAACTCCATCTTGACCTTGAAAATCATGGGCGCCTCTGGCTACCTAGGGCGCCCATGATCACCAGTGTTAGCCATTTTTATGTTCTTCAAGTTTTGCTTGCTTTCCTTGATCTTCTGATGATTTTGCAATTCTAAATGATTCGGGAGTCCGACAAACTGCTGGCTGGGCTCATTGGATAACTTGATGAATTCTGAGGGGGGTTCTCTAGAGGCTTCATCTCCTGAAAGCTGCATCTTGGGGGTCAAAAGCTTGGGCGCCCCTGGCAAGTTGGGGCGCCCAACTCCTTCAGAGAGTTTATTTTCTGAGTTCTTTCACTTTGCTTTTGACTTTTGTCATTTTCCATGGTTTTTACCTCTCAATCAGTTTGTAATATCTGATGCTTGTCAACTCTGATGAACTAGATGACGATTGTGTTGGAGAGCTTGATCAAGATTGGAGAAGTCATGTTGGGCATTGCAACTGCAAATTTGTCCATTTGATGCCCCAAAAGCTTGGGTGCCTATCTCCTTCTGGGGCGCCCAAGATCTCCATACTTAGTCATTTTCCTTCAGTTTTCAACTTTGAAGCTTGAGATCTCATGTTATGCCTTCTATTCATCTTGAGTTTGTCGGCGGCTGACAAATCTAATGATGATGCCTAGATATTCACTACGAAGCTAGGAAAATTTTGAAGAGATTGAGCATATTTGCAAACCCTAACTGCTGGATTTGGGCCTCCAAAACCCTAGGCGCATACTTCTCTTAAGGCGCCCAAGTTCTCCAAACTTAGAATATTTTCTAATGATTTCATGATTTGCATTTTGCTTCTTGGTTGAGACCTCTCCGTTTGATCTCAAATTCTAAATGACTGATTGATCAGATGGTTGTGCTGATGGACTCACTGCGGAGTTGAGAATATTCTGAGCAACATTGTCTGGGAGCAGAAATCCTAATTTCATTATTTGATCTCCTGAAAAGTTGGGCGCCTATCTCCTTTTGGGGTGCCCATGGCTGGCAAACTTAGTTTTTATTTTGTAATTTTCAAATTTCTCCTTCGTTCGACGTGCTTGTCTTTGCCTCGACTGTTTGAGATGGAAAATTTTCTAGGGCATAAGTGTTTGGGCACCTAGAATGAGTTGGGGCGCCTGAAGCTTCTAGACTTAGCCAAAATTTAGCATCTTTCAACTTTCACATCTTCCCTTCTCCATTCTTCGTTTTACGTGCATGTTTATCATTTCTCATCTTTTGTTTAGTGCTTGAATGTTTGAATCTGACACCTGGTAGTTGATTGACCTCCATTAATGGCCTTGGAGCTCCTGAAAAAGCCTCTAAAAATGCGAAATAGACCCACTAGGGCAAAACTGATCTTTTGATGATTCTGACTGCGTTGGCCTGATGAGGAAGTATTTTCGACCAATCAAAATCAGTTTGAACTCTAGAAGTCAAACTTTCTAATTTTAGAAAATTTTGCCAGCATCCGTTTCGAAAGAAACCTAGAAAAACCCAGAAAAAGTTCTATTTTTAGAAATTTTTCTAAAGTTTAGGGCTGAAAAACTGAGATCTGGGTTTTGTAGACTTGGTCGCTCTAAGCAGACCCATTCGTCAGATTTTGAAAATTTTGAGTTTTTGACCCTCATGCAAGACATGCAAACCCCAAATTTTGAGCTTTTTTTTTTTTTTTTGGACAATTTTGACAAGAATTTCAACCATTTCTGCAAAATGCCTAAGTGTAGCAAAAAATTTAATTTGGTGTACAACAAAAGATACTTGCAGAGCCATGTAATCTGATTGAATAGTAATTTTTAATGCGATAAATTCCTTTTACTTTATTCCTTTCAGTAATGTTTGTTTCAATTTTAAAGTTTAGGGATTTTTATGCATATTATATTTTCATGTTGTCCCACTACTCAATAATTGAAACAGACATTTATGACTTCATACAATGTACAGGTTGGGGTAGTGGTAGATCACTGAGCTAAGAGATCAATGATCAAATAACTTGTTACAAGTTTGTGTCAATTTAGAAAATCGCACAGTAACTGGCTTTACATTTCATAATGGATGCGATTGTGCTATGCATATCTTATCATTCTATAGATGGGCTCCCTCTTGGATTTCTTTGAACACACATACTTCAATTGTAACTTGATGTACTTTTGAGACTCTTTGTCTTAACCTGGTCATTAATTGGCGTTAATGTAATTTCTTTATATACCTCTTTAAAAAAATTGTGTCATGGAAATTGTTAAAATGTAGCGCTCATGAATTATTCTTGTATCTGCAGTATTGAACTTGCAGGTATGCTACATAGCACATTTGGGAGTTTGCTAGATAATAAAGGACGTCTCTCTCATCGAACTCTTGATGTCTTGAGTAAGACATTTCTATTTGTCACTCAATAACTGTGTTTCTATTTTATATTACTCCTGGCTTCCAAGAACGAGAAATTCTAGATTATCCAGAAATGCCTCTAATAGAATTTGGACATTACAGGTCTGTTTACTACTTTCATATTTAAAAAACCGGATCATTATGTGATTGAATCAATGAGCAGTCCAAGTTTCACTTATGATAGGGCACAGCTAGAGAGTTCAAACCCTATGGTTGACCCTTGTTCAGAATCTATGGTTGTTCAAATTCATGATACACAATCTTTGCTAGATTCAAGGGATCAAAATCAATCAAGGGAGTGCCAATTCTCAGAGATGACATCAACTGAACACTTGATACCAAACAATTCTTATTCACATGTCAGCAACCAAAGGTCTACCTATGATGGAAATTTGCATGGCAATGTTGAGATCTGGCAAAAAAGTTGTGATGATGCTAACAAGCTTATGGGCTGTGCATTCAGTGAAAAAACAGGAAGCATTGAAGAAGAGCTTTTGGATCATGCTGATATTTCCCCCCAAAGAGAGGTTTGCAACACCACTCAAAATGAAAAAGGAAAACAGAACTCCTGTTTAACACATACACATGTACGATTTGAATTATCAGAATCCCATGATGACCATAGTGAAAATGTTTCACCTGAAAAGTCTTTAAGCTTGGACATCAACAATGAGAAAAAGCCAATGGAAGTGAAATTCTATTCCCGTTCAAATGGTAATAATAGGAAATATTTAGATGGAAAATTGCCCATCTCATTCAGTGCATCTCAAGAACCTGAAACTGCATGCCAACATATCAATGGTGAAAGATCACTACAGGGAAATGACATTCAGTATTTGAAATCAGAAAAGAAAACCACTGCAGAGAAGAGGCCAAGCAGTATATCCAGAGACAAAAGGGATACCATTATGGGAAGTCATCCCCCTATGAACTATGATAAAAGAAGTAGTTATGATGAAGGTATGAACTATTTTTTTTCTTGCTGTTTGTCAATTTTTGAAAAGCACAACTGGAAATTTTGTTTTTCATGTATGTACAACATTCCGCACGTACTGTAGAACCAACACACCACACTTGTATGTTTTGCTTCTAGATAAATCCCTTATTAGTTATTATATATAAAAATGTGCTATACAGCTTTTCTATTCTTTTTTTGAAAAAATTCTTTTTCATGATTTTTCTACATTTGTATGATCCTCGATAGTGGGCCGTAAAATTGTGAATTTCTGGTATCCTACAATGTAAAGCTTACCAAGCAATCTATTGTTCTATAGTCTATTTGAGGTAAGCACCACATTCAGAATTAGGAGTGGTGTACCTGTGACTGAGAGCCAGAAGACCATCATTCCTCCCTTTTCTCGATACTCATATTTTTGACATGACAGACTTTTGTTTAAACGGAAATATTGTAATGCCCATAAAATACCATAGACAAAAAACAGCAAAACACTACTAACATTAAAAAAAAACCAATGCATACCACAAGATGGGAATGCTCTACGTAGAATAGGTGTCATTGCCATGTGTGACACCATTTGGTACTAAATTACTAACAATGTATAGAAGATATGCATTGGTGAATGAGCATAATGGAATAGCGGTAGGATGAACATGAAAGGAGGTAGGTGGCACATCTCTCCATGTGGCTGCAATATCTTGAATCAGACAAATTGGAATAATTTCGGATTCTTCTGGAAACAATTATCTCAAATCAAGAATCATTGAATGGTTTACTAACAAAAAGTTATAATCTCTTCAACTGATATTTGTTTTTAAATTTAGCATTCACCATGTAGCTATCGGGGAACCACTACAATTTTTGACTTGTTCTTCGCATTTTTTGTTTTACTATTTCTCACTCTTGTGTGCACAGCCCATTTTTTGTTTTACTATCCGAGTCTAAAGCTCCATTCATCAACCCGATTCAGTATATGTAATCCACAAATTATTCACTCCATTATACTCCTTTTTCATCACCATTCTTGAGATTTTGGTCTTTTAATCATCCTTCCTCCATTGGTTGGGCTACCTTATTTGTTGAATGCAGTAATTCTTTAATGGTTTAATGGTGATTTTCAATCATTTCAATGCATCCTTCGAATTTTTACTCAGAAGCATAAGACTCAAATGTTTTTATGAATAAGTGCATCTATGAATATGAACAATAAAGTAAGCATGGCAAGTGTAGTAGTGACATTATGGATTTGTAATTTTTCTGAAATAATATTTCTGAAATTTTCACTTAAATAAGGCAATCAATACATTTTGTAGATAACCTTTGATCCTCTAACTGCTCTTTGACCACAACCATTGACTTAACCTTGCATCTATGCACATGACTTTGTCGTAGTAATATTTACTTGGTTTGATATAAAATGATACACTATTGTATAGTTTTTTCAAATCTTTTCTCGTTTTGAATGGCCAATATTTGGCAAAGAGATTCCTGTGTAGTTGCAATGATTATGTAAACTTTTAATAAAGAGATCATATAAGGTTTAATCATACTACTAAATTTGCATGAAGAAGAAATAAGCATGATAGCGTAACATTGGTGTCATGGATTCTCGAAGAAGTTTGAGATTTTCACTTTAAGAATGTGCTTGCGTACATCTTATAGATAACCTTTGACCTTCTAACTCCCATATGACCCGCAACAAGTGAACTCACTTTGCATCTATGCACTTGGCAAATTTTGTCTCAGTAATATTTATTTTTCTCAATTTAAGTTCCACGTGTACAACTGGACAAACTTGCATTTAAAGATGTTTAATTGCTCCAAGAGTGTAACCATCATTTGGTTAAGAATGCTTTACTGCACTCAAACTTACATATTATGGTTAGATTGGGATAGATATAAAATGATGCATTGGGATTTTATTCGCATCTTTATTATTATAAATGGACAATATTTGACAAAGACCATTCCTTCATGCTTTTTCATTCAATTTGTTATTGAGAACTCAGTTTTGTAGCTAATATGAACTTGCAAAGTTTTATCTTTCAATCACTTGAAAAGATTAATGACATAGGGTTTAATCATACTACAAAGTTTGCATTCTGCATTAATTTTGGCATTTAACTTTATATATATATAATGACAAAATTGAATGGTTTATCAAGCTTGTTTTGGAGAATACTAGTGGCTAATATTTTTAATCCTTGAGATGATGTCTATTTGCTTATAGGTGAGCATTTGGGCTGCAATGAGTGGCATCAAACATCAAGATCACGTTGCAAGGATGGAACAAACCTACCATATAATGCACACCTTGCTAGGGGGGTAGGTGGGCCTTAATAAACATTATAAAACTTATAGGAATTGTGTTTTTCATTTACCTATAAATATGCAAGACTTAATTTGAAACATGAGGTTCTCCTTAGAAGTGCATTGGAAAATATTATTACAGATGTGGTTGTCGTACATTCAACAAGGAAAACAGAGGAAAAAAATATGTTATGAAGTTTTAGCTTCTAAAACACAATTAAAAGGATACATTTTAATGATTGATTTAATGCATTTAAGTTTTGTATGTTTTCTTAAAGGGTGACAAGAATGTCGATCAACAACACATTACAGATGAGGATGGTGAGCATTGCAATGTAGATTCAAAGAATCAAGAGTTACCAAGCATTTTGGGTCCAGGCCCTACAGAGCTAAGGTTTGAGGCTGAGCAAACAATTGATATCCAAGAAGACATGAATGATTATAGACAAAGAAAATAGAAGCTTAGAACAAGAAGACCTAGTATATAGTATTAGATAGTAAATTGATGGAGGATAATCTATCCTAGCTATTGTTTACAAATGTTCTTTAGATATTTTTGTATGTGCATTAGTTAGAGTGTTTTTTAAGGGCTTGAGGGCTAAGTCTTCACTAGAAATGTATTATCCTTACGTGACATGGTAAGAGTTTGAGTACTCAAACTTTCAAAGGCCATGCCCTTTTCTATAGTAATTTCTAAATTCTTTTCATGTAATCTTGAAATTTTATTAAAATTTTAAGTTCCAACCGTCCTTATGTGACATGGTTAGAGTTTGAGTACTCAAATTTTTTAAGGCTATGCCTTATTTTTACAATTATTGCTTAGAAATATTTATGTATTCTTGAGAATTTATTGAAAATCTCTAAATCTAATGTTGTTCATTAAAGTGTTTTTTATTCTCATTAAAATTAATTAGTGCTCTTCACTAGATAAAATGTGTTGTTATAATGGTAGTATAATAAGTTGAAGATAATAGATAAAGATGGTTTTTAAGCCAACATTTAATATTGTTTGTTAAAAAATTCTAGTGAAAGGATCCTTGAACAATTGTTCATCATAGATTCATTGTGACTTTTATGGTAAATGCGAATATTTTGAGTGAAATTCTTGCCCATAATACTATTAGAATATGTTATGTTATTCCTCAAAACCAATTTAGTCAAAATAGCAATGTGCTAAAGTAGTGACAATGTGTTTGAAGGTGAGTATGTGAGGAGGAAGAGGGTGAGGTGGAGGTGAACAAAGTGAAGGAGAACACAACAAAACAACAAAAATTATGGTCAACGAAAGCTATGTCCAAACTCACTAACCTTGAAATGTAAAAGATTGCCATATATCTAATAAATTATTTACCACAAATCATGAGAGCTTGCCAACGAGCTACTAAGATATGGTTCAAATTGAAAAGAGTATGATATAATGAGATTTTCCAAACTATGAGAGCTTACTTAGAAAGCATTGAGCTATAACTTATCCAAGACCTTATAGACTATGAATGCCTCTGATTGAATTAATGAGAGGCGTACAATTGCTTTACCATGTTTGAAGGTCACTATTTTAAGAAGAAATCAACCTCTATGTAAGACATGGCTTTTGATGGTTGATAAAAATCTCCAAAATTTTGATTTTAATTCTAAATATTAAAAGGTTTAGAGTTGCTCCAAGGACTTGTGGTTGGATGATTCATTCATCAAAGAATATTTGCAGCCATAAGTTTTATTTCTTCTATGTAGCCCCAAAGTTCAATGGTACCAACAAGTTGATTTTGAAATTTCATCTAGAGTTCTCAAAATATTGTCAAGAACTAGAAAGGAACCCCCTTCTTTGATTATGAATTTGTAATAGCAATAGCAAAAATATATCTAATGCAACTAATTTCTCTTCAATTTAAGACCACAAATTATAACTACATTTATTGAAATATCACACCTTTTCATAATGGGATGAAACATGTAGATGGTTTGATACATATGTTCAATTGATCAATGTGAAAAAATGCTCCCCTTTTTAAATTTTGATTACTAAAGATGGGTGGAAATTGGTTGGGGGGTTGACAATGGCCTTCTCATCCTCATCAACATCTCTTGAGTGTGCTTTGTCCTTTGTCGGTGCTATTGGTAGGGTGGGACTAGTTGATGGTTGGAAGGATGCACTAAAAACCTCAAGCTCACAACCCAATAAAGGTGTCTCCATGAGACAATGTTTCATGACTCTTAGATGTCTATCTCTTTTGAAGCTTTCAAGTTGAAAGTAGTTGAATTGGTGGATATGATCATTTCTCATATGGATATTGCATTGATAGGTATGTTCTCCTTTTTCCCTAATATAGTAATGGTTAGGAAAGAGGTAGTATGTGTTTGGAAGATTAAAGAGAATGTTCAAGTTTGTGCTCTTGCTAGAGGCATGCTTAAATTTCACTTTTTGCTTTAGTAAGACCTTCAAACCCTAGTAGATGGTTTGTGGTTTATTTGGAGACATAATCTCTTGCTTTGCAAATGGAATTTACAGTTTGACCAATCTTTGTGCAATGGCACCCACATGGGTGCATATTTCTAGTCTCCCTCTTGAATTATGGGATGGGGAATTCATATAAGGTATGGTACATGTACTCTTTTGTTCAGTTTTTGGCACTAGACAATGTTAATAAAACTAGGATGTTTGCCAAATTTGGTGTGAATGTGGAAATCTTGAAGATTCTCCCAAATTCTATAGTGATAGAATTAAAGTTAAAGAGGGCTTAGCCCATCATTTATGAAAATGTTAAACTTCTTTTTAATCAAATTTGCTCCAAAGTTGGGCACCTTGTCTTTGATTGCCCTAAATAGACCCAAAAGAAGCTGAGAAGTCCATGAAAATGTCCAAAGAGAAGGTTAGGTGCTTGTCAATAGAGGATGTATGTCTTTCCCCTTTGAAAAGGAAATCTTGAGTATTTTGGAGGATAATGCTAAGGTGAATCAAGTCTTTGATGTTGTTCCTCAAAAGAAAGAAAGTAGATTGGTAGGGACAAGTTAGCTTGACCTAAAAATTAGAGAGGAAATACTTAGGTTGATGTCAAATCTAAAAATGGTATTGTGCCTCAAACATAGAAGGATTTTGAAGCTTCAAATGAAATAGTTGTTTAGTGCCTAGCTAGTATAGTTTTCTTTGGCCTCTCTACAATGGTAGATAAGAAATTCTCCTTGCAAAGAGACCAAGTCTTTGAGAATGAATAAAACTACTAGCGAATTGGTTCTATATGATGGTGTTTTTGTTGTCTTGATGCGGCACCCTAATTTTGTCATGGATGGCAATAAAAGATTACTCTTTTCTCCCATAAAGATAGTAGAGGCTTCGAGTCAACAAGGCAATGGTTTTGAGATGGATAGGAAGGGTCAATGGGGCTTTTGAATTTCTTATTAGCTTAAAAACGGGCATTGCTAATTAGCATTCTAGTGCTATCAATCTGCCTACTTTTGGTAGTGTTCATCTACATTTTTGTGCTATTAGTTTGCATATTGGTGCTATTATCGAGGGTTTGTGTGCTAGTTGTTTGGAGAGCAAGTTAAAATTTGCTCTTCCAAAAAGGCTTGGTGGCACATCTTTGAATATAAATAAACTAGCCAAGTTTTCCTAGCCAATAAGAAGGCAACACCCGATTTGACAAAGGTAAGACACAAAAAAAGGACTAGAAAAAATGTTGATGTTGGTATGGACAATAGAGGAAGATCTTTGTAAAGGGAAACTAGATAAAAGGAAGCAAATCAAGAACTGGCCTATAGGGAGGCAAGGGACCTTGGATTTGTTAACCCTTGAAAAGAATCATAAATGAAGATTGTATCTTGGAATGCAAGGGGACTCAATAGTCCCCACAAGCAACTTTTGCTTAAAACTTGTATTTATGACAATAGAATTGGCATTTTTCCCATTCAAGAGGTTAAGATGAGTACACCATTTATAAGGAGATAGCAACTCGTATATGGCTTGGGATTGAGTATTGCATCAACCTTGTTTAGGGTGCCTCTAGAGGTATTGCCACCATGTGGAACCTAGTTCTTCTTTAGGGAAGGTTTTGTATTTCTTCCAAGAATAGTTTGTACGTTGAGTTCTCTATTGCCTCCTCAAATATCCACTAGATTATCTCTAATCTGTATGTGTTGAATACCAAACCTACTAAAAAATTTGCATGGATGGAGCTCTACTCTTTTATTAAAAAAATCAAAAACTCTTGGATGCTTGTTGGTGACTTCAATACTCCCCTTTTCCCTTTAGAAAAAAAGTGTCTAGGATTACTCAAAAAGTATGATAAAATTTACTAAATTTATTTATAATGCTAGCCTCATGTATGTAGACCTTAAAGGTGCACAACTCTCTTGGACCAATTGAAGGATAGGGAAAATCTTTATTCAAGTAAGGCTTGACAAATTTTTCTTTTTAGGTTCCTGGGTTATTGTGGCTAATATCACCCTCACCTCTCTATTAAGAGTAGGTTGAGCATAGCCCCCTACTTTTTCATTGTGGTGTTGGGAGGCCCAAATATGTGTTTCCTGTAAGGTTTGAAATAATGTGTGTCTCACCTATATTTTAGAGGTTGTCTAAGAGAGTGGTGGCACATTTTCCCAACTAGGACAACCATGTTTTGGTTAACTCAAAAGGTGATTAATGTGAAAAATAATGTTAAAATTTGAAATTAGATTTCATTTAGATGCATTTTCAAGCAACAAGAGGACATCTCAAAAAAGTTATTGTGCAAAATCTTTTGGCTACGAGTCAAATGGATGAAAATATTTGGTTTTAGGAGAGGTCTCTTTATGAGGAACAAAATAAGATTTTAAATAGGGAAGATGACTTTTGGTAACAAAAATTGAAAAAGCAAGGGTTATCAAAGGGCGGTGGAATAACAAAATTTTAAACCAATGCATACTTAGAGATGAGAAACAATAGTATTGTCAAGATCTCTTTGGAAGATGGGGTAGAAAATTTGTCAGAGGAAGAGATTAATAGGCTTGGAGTCAACTTCAACCATAACCTTTTATGGGAATCCCCCTTCTGGCAACTAACTTTGAGAATATTCTTAATGCTAACTCTTCATCCTCACTGAGAAAGTTATTAAAGAAATGACTAAATAGGTTATAAAACAATAGGTCAAGGCTATGAATTTCTCCTTTGGCACCTTGAAAGCTCCTATTCCAAATGGCTTTCCTTTGGGCTTTTTTTTTTTGAGATATTATTGGTGGGCATATCATTGCTATTGCACGAGTATTTTGGGTTTTGCAAACTTCTTAAGTAGTTAACGACACTCATTGTGCTCATTCCAAAATGTAGTGACATGACTTCTCTAGATGATTATTTCCCTATCAACCTCTATAACATAGTCTATAAGATATTTTCTAAGTTGTTTGTCCTCAAAATCCAACCTGTTTTTTATCAAGTTTGATTTCCTATAAATAGAACAATTTGTCCCTAGTTGCCAAATTTTGAATGTTATTATATCCACACATGAAGTGCTTTAGTGTATGGAGAACAAAAAAAATAAAGTATGATCTTCAAGTTGGACATCTCCAAAGTTTATGATAAAGTATCCTAGGAATTTTCATTTGAGGTCATGAGGAAATTTCAATTTCAAGGAAAGTTGTTGTAGATGATCAAGCCTTATGTTAACTACCAAGTTCGTTGTCCTCTTTAATCAACAACTCAAAGGGTTTTCAATAGTGGCAAACGGTTGTGGCAAGGGGACCCCATCTCTTCATACCTCTTCATAAGCCTAGCTGAGGTTTTAGGTAGGAACATTTTCAAGTTGGTGGTTGTGCAAGCTATCACTAAGTTTAGATCTACCTCTTTAGTGTCTCCCTCATCTCATCAATAGTTCATGGGCGATACCATCCTTTTTGGTAAGTCTTTTATGCAAGGTTCCAAAAAGTGGAACTCTTTTGTTGATGGATTATGCTTTGTTTTTTGACAATTGATCAATAATGCTAAGAACTCATTGTACTTTTCCAACACTTGAGAGTGCTTCCAAATCTAGATTGTTGGTATTCTTGAGTGTAGTGTTTCTCTTTAGTTGGTCAAGGTGGACCTCCAATTGTTTGTGAAGAAACTCAATCCCCAATACTAGAACATTGTTGTGGAGAGAATACAAAAAAAATTGTTGGTTCAAAAGGAAACAATTGCTTAGTCAAGTTGGAAAATTCTAACTCCTTAAAGTCTCCCTTTAGAGTATTCCTACCTGTCGCTATTTAAGATCCCAAAATATGTGGCAAAAAAATGAGAAAAAATTCCTTTGGATTGGTATGGAAAAGGGGAAACACTTGGATTTGGTTAACTAGAATATGATGTGTAAACCAAAGGGTAATGGAGGGCTTGGCATTAGGAAAATTTAAAAGATTAAAAAAACATTACTGGCTAAAATTGGTTGGAGCTTCAAGAAGGACAACAAAGATTGTGTGGATATTATGAAAGTTAAGTAGTTTAAGGAAGGAGATTCTAGTGTACTCTATGTTGTTGAAAGAGTGTCTAAAGACTCTCTTATATGGAACAATAAGATCAAAGTTAGAGGTCTTCTTGAAAATCCTATTTCGTGGAATTTCGGAAAGGGTGACCACCTTAGGTTTTGGGATAGTTGTTGGTTGGAGCAACTTCTTTCTTATTTCCCTTAGTTCCAAGAAATCATAGGGATTTTTACTAATAGATTTCGTAAGGTTGTGAAAGGGCATTTGACTAGGGAAGAATTGGTTAGAATTATGAAAAAAACACAAGACACATGATCAAACAACAAACAAGAACACCTTGCACACATGAGAGTTGCAAACAAAGATTTGCTATTTCCTCAAAAAGAAATAATTACAAGATATGCTAAGAGCTTTCATTGAACTTCTGAAGAGCATCTAATACAATGAAGGAGAGTGCTTATAAGAGCAAACCCTAAATGAGAAAGAGATTAGATCATGGAAAGTGTCATCATCACATGTGATGAGACAATTACCTAATAATAGCTCAAACTAATCAAAGAAAAAATACTTAAGTTTAGCTTAAATGCATAAAGTGAAATTATCTTAATAATCAATTAAATATTAATTATCCAATAAATGATTACTGTAGTAGCCCCAAGCCCCCACCCCTTGCTTAAGGGAAACTTGAGTAGCTAAAAACCTAAAATGCAAATACATAAAAAGAAAATAAAGCATGAATTGGTCCTAACAACAAGGCTTGATGAGGCACCCATGTACAATCAAAGTAATCTCTCACAATTGGAGAAGAAAGAGAAAACCTCATGGAAAAAATCCTCTTCAAAAGAGAGAAAGGTGAATGAAGGACTAAGAAGCCTCCAAAACAATGTCCCAAAATGAATAGGAACATGAAGAATTTTGTTGAAGCACAAAGAAGTTGTAGACAACTGTTGAATGATGACTGCTATAGAGCTGAAATGAAGAACCTCCTCTAATACAGATGATGATCAAGATCAAGAATACAATAATATGCATAAGTGTCCCCAACGACACTACTTGAACAATGATCAGATGGAAAACAAAGGCAAACATTTGATAGTCGAAGATACAAATGACACATGAATCTGCATGAGTGACTCCAATGGCACTACTCAACCATGCGAGATGTAAGTCAAAAATACAGGTACCGATAGTTTGAAGAACACTGATCAAGTGAAAATAGAAGGTTGCCTCCAAAAATAGGAATGCACAAGTGTCCAATGGTAAATGCTCTATCTCATTGAAATGCATGGGTAACCAATCACTGCATCCACTTAGTACATAGGAACAAAAACTAGATACATAAATCATTCCAAAACAAAACCAAGGAAGCATTAACACGAACTAGTAGAAACCCCCCCATAGTGTTGACAAGGGAGAGCCATGGCAGGTCCACTAAAATTGTCACCAAGAAGTGCATGAAGGAGAACCAAAAAAATTTGAACGTGCACTTAAAAGTACCTACAACTAATAAAGGGTGTGCAAACAAGGCACACACGTATGAGGTAAGAATCACTGGGATTTGATGATGTCATAGAAGGGACACTCAACAAAAATGTGATGCCAAAACAAAGGCACTGCACAACCCCCACAACCCCCATGGCGCTTTATAACATAGTGTGAGTACAAAAGGCACAATAGGATGTGCAAAATCTCAAAAAAAAACCTACAATAATGACACTTTATCTTAGTGCGTCTACAAAAGAGAAAGTGCTTACAAAATATTTTTACAATGCCTAAATAGAAAAAATGCTCGAAGTATATGTAGAACAACCAAAGACAGGTCAGCCCATGCAAACATAAAGTTTCCAGGAGTTAAAACATTCAAGTAATTCACTAGAATGTGAAATCAAAATATTGAATAAAATGTACCTAAAGAGATATCTTGAAAAGTGCACATATAGCTGTGAAGAGCTCTGAAGAGCTCTGAAGACCTTTCCAACACCGTAAGAATCGTGAAAAATGGAGAAAATGGTAAAAAGTTGTGAGCTCGAGAGTGAAACTAGCACATCTAACTTTGATAGGCTATAAAATGCACCAACAACAAAAAAAAGTGATGAGACCCACACCACTGCAAAGTACATGGAATCAACTTTTCAACGATATCTTATTTTCACAAATTTTGATATTGTAGGTCCAAGTTATGGATAAAAGAAATAAAACTACTCCTTTAGGGCACAAAAGGGGCTAGGAGAGGGCCCTGCCAGCATCTGTACCACTAACATTAACAAAATATTCTCCAGTTGTAGAAAAACTTTCCAATCAAAAAACCAAAAAGTCGTTGAAATATGCCTTAGGAGATTTTGAGGATCCCAGAAGATGGGAAAAGAATATTCTATTCTGCATTGAAAAATACTAACATCAAGAAAAAAAATCATGGTGTCAAGAAAGTGAAAAATCTATTATCGAAGTGTGTCGGTCCCTACCAACCGAAAACATTCACCAAGTGGTGGTAATAAGGTTGATGTCAGTTATATAAAGTCGTTAGCACAGTTTCAAAGGGTTTCCAATTGGTTGAGTACCAATTGCAATGGCCCACGTAGACTCTAGGCCATGCCATCTTTGGTGCTAGGGTACTTTGTGTACCCTGTGCACTGAAAAAGGCACAATCCTTATTTGTTATTAAAATATTTTTTTCTAAATGAAATAGAATTAAAAAATCCACTGATTTCTTTTTTATTTTTTTCCCAATTTCCTGTATGGCCTCGTACAACTATTGTTCTAAACAAATTTGCGTCTCAAGCTCTCAAAGTTGACTATAAGAAAATTTATAGCCAAATTTTGACTATTCAGCCTCTTGAACGTAATGCTAAGCTCCATTTTTCTCTAGCATGCACCAAAAAAATGTTCAAGTCCAAAAACCTCCAAAATATGAAGATTCCAAATTTGATGGCTTGTAACCCTAGTTAAAAAAAAAAACCCTCTAAATTTGAGAAGGGGTTTGTTGAATGAAACTCGAATGCCATGTTAGAATTGTGGAAACACACAAGACATCGGATCAAACAACAAACAAAAACATCTTCTATGCATGAGAGTTGCAAACAAATATTTTATATTTCCTCAAGAAGAAAAACTTATAGGAGATGCTAAGAGCTTTCATTGAACTTCTAGAGAGCATCTAATACAATGAAGGAGAGTGCTTATGTAGTATCATAAAATTGCACCCTATGGAAATTCCACATTACACATTTAGGCCCACCTTATTTATGGCAAAAACCTATAAGTTGGAATTTCACGATTTTGACTTCATAGGTGACAACGATGAAGCACTATCAACTTGAGTTTCTAATTCTTGTAAATTTTTGGGCAAACACTAGCACGATGTGTAGATGTCTCTGTGACACGTTATCGTCCCCGTACTTTCCAAGATTCAAATGCGAATATTTCGTGTTCTTTTCCCATGGTGTGTTTCAAAGCGACAAGAATGCATTTGTAATGGCTCCTCCCGCCCATGCAGCTTAACACAACTCTCTTTTCACTCTCATTTGAAGGGAGGATTGCGAAGAAATGAAGGCTCTCTCTTGCTCTCTCATTCTCAGAGCGAAGCTTTGCTAAAATACTCTCAAGCAATAGTCAAGAATCCTCTTGCTCACAATTCTATCATGTCTATCAATCCAAGAGGGGAGCCACAAGATGTTGGTAATGCTCTCTTGTCATTCTATTTTAAATTATCTTATCTATATAATCTCGTCTTTATCTATTTGATTATATTCGTGATAGGGGTTTTCCTCCTTTACGGGGTTTGTTTCTATCACATGTCTTTGCTTTACACATTTTGTCTATCTCAATCCTATGTGATTGTCTATGGAGGTGGAAACATCGAAACAAGGGTTTGAGTGAGGGAAACCCCTAAAAAACCCCCAACATTTTCCCTACTATGTCTATGTGCAGATGAACTAATTCAACGAGTTGAGTATTTCGGATTCTGGGCTTTTACTGTTTGTTTCATTAGAGACAACAATGCAGTGCACAAGCATCTATGCGGGGCATTGGTGTCTGTGGCTAAGAGCTAATCCTCTTAAAGGTACAATATTTGGTTTCTATACTCTTTGTTTTTGTATACTATAGAATTTAATTCTGTCATTTACTCTTGTAATTAAGTGATCTTAACATTCTCATTAGTTAAGCACTTATTGTCAATTCAATTAAATTGTAAAAACATTCTTTATTATTTATCTTGTCACCTAAGCAGTGTCTTTTGAGGTAATTGAGGGCTATTTTCTCCTTAAGACCCCGTCATCTTGAGGGTAGAGCTATTTGGTGAACTCAACATGAAAGAAATCATGTTGGATCTTTTTCTTCAAAATTTTAATGCTTTTGATAATGCATTTTCTGAGAAGGATTTTAATATGTTGGATGATGCCTTGGATGATTTCTTAGAGGAACCTCCTTCCACTCAAAACTTTGTTTAGAAAGTTTCTCCATTAAAACCTTCTTCGCAAGTTGAGAAGACTATAAATGTAATTATAGTCTCTTCTTCCCCTCAACGGCCTAATAGATCGATCATTTATGTGACTTTGGCTAGCCCTTCTCCTAAGACGATTCATTATATTCATCGGGTTCATGTCGAAAGTGATACATCGAACCTTTACATGAGATTCATGCAATCTAATGCTCCCTCTTATAGAGCGGTAGCCCATACTTACAATGC
Source organism: Sequoia sempervirens (assembly GCA_007258455.2). Taxonomy (NCBI): domain Eukaryota; kingdom Viridiplantae; phylum Streptophyta; class Pinopsida; order Cupressales; family Cupressaceae; genus Sequoia; species Sequoia sempervirens. The sequence goes on along the minus strand of VDFB02000015.1, from coordinate 10,303,354 downwards.
TAGAAGGAATCAACATAATGTTAATCAACCTACTTCTTTACCACCTCCTCAACCAAGTCTTACCCAAGTACCTAGACATGCAACTAAGCAACCAGTTGAGTATGATCTTGTCGAGCAACTTTTTGTTACTCCTACCAAGATCTTACTTTGGGATTTTCTTCATATTGCTTTGGTTTACCAGGGTATGCTTTAGGAAGCCTTGTGAAAGAGCATTTTTCCTTCTTCCATTAGGTCAACGGATGTTAATGTGTTGATAGATCATATTCACGTGGATTCGTCAAATATTACATTCCATCCACATGAACTCCTACCTCCAAAAGTAAAAAAAAAGGCATATCCTTTGATGATAATAGTTTACATTAATAATATCAACATTAGACATGCTCTCAATGATACTGGTTTGGCACTCAACACATGTAGCATTGATTTATTGCCTAGAATTAAAGTTGATTCAACTTTCCTTGCTGCTTCTTCCTTGTATATTCATGGGTTTGATAATATTGATCAACAAGCTTTAGGCACGGTAATATTAGGTTGGGACACGTTACCATACCCACCCTAGTATATGTTATGACAGGACTGTTACCATATAATATTCTCTTGGGAAGGTCATGGATTCTTTGCTTTGGGAGCAATTTCTTCTACTTTGCATCATTCTATGAAGTTTGTTGCTAATAATGAGGTGATTACGATCAAGGTTGACCTTGATGTTGTACACTTATGTGAGATGACAATTGCTAGTCAAACTTCAGTTGCACCTACTCTTAAGAATTTTATCCTGTCATTATCTTCCAATGCATTGACATATACTCCAATTGTACCTATTACAAAGGGTACTCTTGAGGAAGATGTCCCTAAAGATCTTCGTGAAGCAGAAAGTCATGAGTCTACTTCCATTTCTTCTCCTAAACCAAAGGCGTGTCTAGGTGATGACTAGGGATCCTCGAAATTCACCGAATCCTATATTATGGAGTATGTTGAGTGAAAATTATGTAATCCATTTTCAATAGATTACACAACCTTGATTTCAACCATATTCATGTGAGATGTAATCTCTCCTCTGAGAAAGGGGAGGCGCCCTTCTTACTGCTAACTGAAACTAAAGTAAAACTAATTAAGTATTCACAAAATGTACACTTCAATTATGAGATGGGGGTGTGTTACATTCATACTTCTCTCTTTTTTCAGAGAATATGTTTTACAATGCTTCACAGTTGATAGTTTGGATTCGATAAAACTTTAAACTAAAAACAAAGAAATAATTCCAATATCTCTATCTTGTCAAAGAAAAGCTTAGAGAGGTATGATAATAATAAACAATAAAATAAAGAAAGAGAAGCTCATGAAGCCACAAAGTCATTATGTAGCTTTTCACCTATGGATCCTGTGAGATGTAACATTTGTCTTATTAGAAGCACAAAGTCTTGTACATTGTCCACCAATAGTTCTCCAAACATAAACACAAATCCAAATAAAGAGTGTAACAAAAAGTCTACACAGATTTATTTAAAGCCCCGAGATCCCATACACTAATCACCACCAATTTGATCAAACCATAAGAGAATTGATTCCAACACAAATTCTGGTATGCAACTTCCTTCTTTATTGATCATATTCAGATTCACAAAGATGAACACAAAGTTTCACACATTTATTGCAAAATGAGCAGCACTTCATTGCAAGAGATAAAAGATAAAGATTACAATTAAATCCCTCCTATTTATAAAAGAGAGGGAAGAGTAAATCTAGGAAATTAGATGAGAAAAATTAGGAAAGTTAGGTGAGCTAAATTAGGAAAATCTCACCTAACTTTGACTTAGTAAAAAATGTTGTCCATCTTTTTGGGAAAACATCTCAAATTTTACATGTAATTACATTTGCTCAAAAGACATTTAAGATGTCGAAAACTATTTACAGAATGCGTAAAGGAAAGCATAAAAATATTCTACAATGGAAGGAAAGAATCCTTCATAGTTCATTGCTTTGGGCATGGAAGTCTTCATATCTCTTCTTTGTTTCCAGTACAAATGCATCATCTAGACCAACAATGTAATCCACAATAGTGTGAACTCTGGTGATTGACCTTTTGGCAAATGAGTGAACTTTTTGCACCTATCAAGATGCATCTTGAGGTTATCAAGAGTTAGTCATATATCACAAATGACATGCATGGAGGTCTTTGAAAAGTTTGCATCCTCCACTTGCTTCACGACGACTTCCTTGCAGATCTAGGACAATTCACTTACCGGGAGGAAAATATGATCTTCTTCAAGGAGCTTACCCAATAACTCCTTAATTCTATTTTCAAGGATAGTACGATGTCCTTCGACATCTTCTTGCACTTGGTGGAGATCTTCGATAAGAGACTTGATCACTTGGATGCGGTGCTTGAGTGATTCTCTTACTTCCACATATTTCTCCTTGTTGGGAATTACCCCAACTTCCACCAACTTACTGAGCTTTGCTTGCTTCATTTGTGACCAAAATGATAGGCATTTTTCCATTTCCTTTTGCTCTTGGGAAAGAATACTTTCTTCTTTATCAAGCTCTGATTTGAGCTTGGCTATCTAAGTAGCTTTCTCATCTACAACAACTATGACCTAAGAACCATGTTCTATAATTTCATCAATGAAATCATACAACACTTTACCTTTAGAGGAAAACTTCTTTGCCTTTTTCATAGTTGGGTCCTCAACACTTATCATAGTCAAAGGTTGTACATTGCCTAAAGATCCTGCAAGTCTCCTCAAAACAATTGCATAGCGCTCAACCTTCTACTTGTACATATCTTGGGCTTGTTCCATTTTATCAAGCCTTCCTGCCAATGCATCTAGGACTACTTGTGCATCTTCCTTGGCACTTTCATTTGTCACTTTTCTGAGCTAGACTCTAGTGATAGTGTAGTCCTCCATGTTTACATCTCATTCCTCTTGTGGCGGTATACCAATCCCCAAAAATTTATGACCAGTCTTGTCAACATGAAGCCTTGAATGTACTTTAGCATTTTTCTTGCCTTTAGCTTTTGAAGGGGCTATCTCTTCAAGATCGAGCTCTTTAGGAGAGATCATCTGTTTCTTTCACTTCGATACTTGAGATACCAACCAAGGGGGAAGAGAGGAAGTATACGCTTCTTGACTGGCTGTCAACTCTTGTGTCACAACCACTTCTATAGAAATGATTGGTAAGGTGACAATTGGGGTAGTGTCTATCATGACTACTCCAGTAGATTGTGTAGATAGCATATCTTTACTTTGTTGTCAGCCGTAGTCGGCCTTGGTCGTAGTCGGCCAATTTCTAATAAAACAATAGTTAGTGAGAATAAAACATGTCATGTACTTTCGGGTAATGAAGTCCCGATTAATGTTAATATTAATGTTGTTACGAAACGTCGTGTCGGTTGGTTATCTAACCACCGTCGAACATTATATGTAGTCTGTTGGGATAGTCGGGAGATAGTTGTGTGCCGATGATTATATTGTTAAGCACTGTGATACTTGGTGATTGTACATGATATTTCTGATAATGAATAAAGCTTCTGGTGTTGAAACATGTTACCTTTCTAGTTTACTGTTTTATTCTATGTTCTACACATGACTAGTTTTCCAGTAGTACATAAGATTTGAATTACATTCTGTAGGAAAACATTTGGCGCCGTTGCCTGAACGGACTAGGGCATCACCTGCCATGGCAGCATAATGGGTCAACTGGCGGAAGAACCTGTAAATGCTAATGAGGAACGGGAAGACCAATTGACAGAGGATCTTGTTAATCTGTGGAAGATATCGTTACGAGATCACGTACGAAGGGAATCCCAGATACGGGAGATCGTTGAGGAAGTTATCTGGGATAGATTGGAAGTGAACGACGAGGTGAATCATCTCTTGAATCGTATGCCCCGATTACTAGCCCGTCATTCCATTATTCTGTAAGACCTCAGAGAAGAAGAAGATCGAGAACACCGAAGACAACAAATACTACAACGCTATGAAGAATGAACTAAATGAGAAGAAGAAGAACGAGACACGAGCTAGAGACGTACATCCGGTAGCCAGCGATGATCACCTGAACATATTTTAAATGCCCGTACGGCCGAACAAAGACAGGAATCGAGTACCTGAAGGGCACAGGACTCAGGAAGAAAAGATTCGGCGATCACTCCGACTACAAGAACAAGAAAACCGGCGAAGAAGATTGCAGCAAGTCGGTAAGGAACTAGATGAGGATTTAATTGAAATAAATCGAAGCATTAAAAGAACATATGAAAACCTAACAAGAATAGACACATCAATTGGACGAGCGCACCAAAGTTTGACAGAAGGAAGGGACGGAAAACTCTTCGGCACCCCGTATATAGGAAGATATGATTCTGATGAGAACGAAGATGAATTGAGCAATAGTATCAGACGATTTCGAGAGTTGTCCCTCTCGGACGACGAATGGCTTACGAGTGGAAGATCAGAGCTCAATACCCCAAGGCCGAAAGAGCATCAGAGGGCACCCCAAGATACTCACGGTGTTGCGGACGTTGATGGAGGATGTGGAAGTGACTTGTACGTGGCCAAGAGTGAAAGTGTCGCACAGGGATGTAGCGAGGAAACCACCAGTCTAATCGGGTCCAACACACAAGGAGGACAGTGGGGCAAGATGGCTCATCCAGACCGGAAAAAGCTGCCGAAGTTCATGGGGAATGGGTCTGAAGATCCCGTACGGCATTGCAAGACATGTGAGACTATCTGGATAGCCAGCGGACAGGATGATCCTGACCAGTGGCTGAGAGCATTTTCGGCGACACTTCGAGACAGTGCCATCGACTGGTACTCTAAATTAGACCAAGCACAGAGAGCCACATGGAGGGTCTTGAAGCAAAATTTCCAAGAGGAGTTCAAACTCCTACGAGACGATAGTGAGATCATCACGGAGATATATAATACTAAACAGGGAAAGCACGAGGGCGTGCAGACCTACAATCGACGATTGAAAGATTTGATAGGAAAGCTTGAGGCACAGCCGGTGGATGGCCTGAAGAAACGATGGTTTACTAAAGGGCTGATTCCCTCGCTTCGGCGAAAAATGAAAGTGGTACCGCCATCCTCGTACACCGAAGCATACAATCGGGCGATGGACATTGAAAGTGAGAACATGACATGCTCGAAGGGGAAGAAAAGGGATGACGAAGAAAGTGCAGAGGAAAGTGAAGATGAATCGGCAACTATACAAGCTCTTCAGCGGGATATGATGCGGATGATGAAAGAACTGAAAGCTGATAGGGAAGGATCCAAAGAGGCAAATGAACTATGGTGTACCGACTGCAAAACGAAAGGTCATACAAAGGAAAATTGCCCAAAAAAATTATTCTGTGACATCTGCCAAGTTATGGGACACTCCGTCAAGGAGTGCCCATACAACTTAAAAACCAAAAGTTCGCAAGTATTCTTCACCCAAGGCGAATAGTCAACCCCTCCAACCATGCCGCCAAAGCCACAGAGCAACAACGCATCCCCTGGAGGCTACCGTAACAATCGGCGAAATACGCCGAGAAGCAAAATTCAGTACGATAGCAAAGGACGGCCGATGATCCAATGTCGGAACTGTAATGAATGGGGTCACTTTGCGAGGGATTGTCAGAGCAGCCAAGGCAACGGGGGAAAACTATGCAAGTGGTGTGGACCAGGTGATCATGAAGACACTGACTGTCCGAAGCAGAAAGGTAGTATCAATATGTTGGAGGCAGCCGACGAAGAAGTCTTGGCAATTACAAGGGCCCAGTCAAAAAGGGAAAATTATCCAGAACCTCGTACGGAGAAAGACAGATTTCGGGAAGCCAAGACAAAAGTAGAAGAGGCAATGGTGAATGAATGCAGGAATTCCAAAGCTACCAGTATGTTGCTACAGTCGGAGTCGGAGAAGAATATCATATGGCAGGTGCTTCACACAACCGTACCCATTAAGGTAACTGATCTCTTGCAAACAATGCCTTATCTCAAAGTAGCGCTTACAAATGTTATTGAAGAAAAACTTCAGAAGGGTCCACGAGAACGAACGCCAGAATTGGTAGCCGAGACTGCAGACCCAATGCTACTCGCAGTAAGCATCGGGAGGAAACCAGCCGTCGTCGAGATGGAAATCTTGGGAATGAAATTATCTAACACTATCGCCGATGGAGGTTCGGGAGTAAACATACTACCGGAAGAGACCTGGAAGTGTTTGGGTAAGCCGACTCTTTGGCCCCCGACATTTCACCTTGTGGGAGTAGACCAACATGGCATCAGACCGCTGGGTACACTAATGGAGCAGAAGGTCTTGATCGGCACACAACTGTTTTTGCTAAACTTTGTAGTCATCCCATTGGAGAAAAAGGCATACGATGCACTCTTGGGACGGGGATGGTTGATAGCTGCCAAGGCAACCCACAATTGGAAGAGAAATACAATCTCCATAGAAAATCAGGGGAGGAAATACACCATTGATTTGAAGAACCAGGCCGTCAGTGAGGATCTAGCATCTTCGGCATCTGAATCCGAAGGAGAATCAGATGATGATGAGAGAAAGCTAATGGAACCAGATGAAGAAGGGGTACTGGAGATTGGGAATTGCTTGGAGGATGAGACCAGTTCACTGAACGGACTGTTTCACTGGCAGATGGAGGATTATGAAGTCTTCCACCCTGATTGCAACATGCTGCAAGTCAAGGAGGGGGAAGCAGAAGAAGACAAAGGCTCGACCAGTGAAACATTTCCTCCTGAGTATGAAGAATATAAAGAAGGTATGGCAAAATTGGATGTGACGCCAGCACACAAGTTTGAACAGGACAAAATTATCAAGTACGAGGAGCCAATGCTGAAAAAGGTAGACCTTGGGGAATCAAACAAACCTAAGGAGATTCTTGTGGGTTATGATTGGGACCCTGTACTGAAGGCGGCAGCATTCAGAATTTTCATGGAATATAAAGATGCTTTCGCTTGGACGTACAAATATTTAAAAGGCGTACCACCGGAGTTATGCGTGCACAGGATCCCTCTCGTACCGAGAGCCCAGCCCGTACAAAAGCGACCGTACAGAATGAACAAAAACTATGCCGCTAAAGTACAGGAGGAGATTGAGAAGATGCTGGAGGCCGGCATCATTTTCAAGGTGGAGGTCAGCAAGTGGGTATCACCGATCGTCATATCCTTGAAGAAAGAGAAGGAGCAAATTAGAATCTGTGTTGACTTTCATAGTCTGAATGCAGTGACTATCAAGGATCCATTTCCTATTCCCTTCACCGACTCAATTCTGGAAGAAGTCGCCAGGCATGAAATGTACTCCTTTCTAGATGGCTTCTCTGGTTACAATCAAATCAGTATCGCGGAGGAAGACAAATTAAAGACTACGTTCGTGGTTGAGGACGGGGTGTACGCATACAACCGAATGCCGTTTGGATTATGCAACGCACCAGCTACATTCCAGAGGATAATACTCCACATTTTTGATAAAATGTCGGTAGGTAATTTCAAAGCTTTCCTCGATGACTGGTCAATTTATAGTGATAAGGAAAAACATTTGAAAGCCTTAGGCGAGTGCATGGAACGGTGTAGAGCAGCCCGCCTTGCCTTGAATCCGAAGAAATGCAGATTTATGGTGCCACAAGGGAAGTTGCTCGGACACATTGTGTGCAATGCTGGGTTGAAAACTGATCCCGACAAGGTGCGAGTCATCGTACAGATGGAGGCTCCAGAGAACGTCACTGGTGTGAAGTCCTTCCTTGGGCATGTGGGATACTATTGGAGATTTATTAAAAAAATTTCCCAAGTGTCGTACCCTCTCGACCTACTGATGAGGAAAGGCCAACCATTTATATGGGCTGAAGAACAGGAGAAGGCATTCTAGGAACTGAAGGATCAATTGATCAGCTCACCCATATTGATGTATCCGAACTGGGATAAGGAGTTCCATGTACATGTAGATGCCTCTAATTTTTCCATTGGAGCAACCCTAGCACAAGTGGGAGCACACGGGTTGGACCACCCGGTATTCTTTGCCAGTCAACTACTCTCAAAAGTAGAAAGGAATTACAGTACGACCGAGTGTGAGGCACTAGGAATGGTTTACTCCGTACAGAAGTTTAGGCACTACCTCCTAGCCACGTCGTTCACTTTCTATGTGGATCACCAAGCCTTGATGTACCTGGTGAACAAGCCGATTATCCAAGGATGGGTGAGCAGATGGTTACTCTTGTTGCAAGAATTTATGTTCACCATCATCGTATGACCGGGAAAGAGCCATGTTATTGCCGATCAATTATCCAAAATCCGGTCGGGCGAACCTGCTGAGGGAGGGGTGAATGAAGACTTTCTGGATGCACACTTATTCTAGATTGCAATATTTCCCTCATGGTACGAGAAGATTGGAGAATATTTGTCCACATCCACGTTCCCGAAAGAAATTCCACCAACCGAAAGAAGGAAGCTCGTCCTGAAAAGTAAGACATTCCAGTTGATCAATGGTTTACTCTACAAGATGGGACCCGACTAGATCCTCCGGAGATGTGTCATAGAGGAAGAGATACCTGGCATACTAAAGGAGGCACATGAAGGACTGGATGGCGGCCATATGGGACCAGATGCTATAGCAAGGAAAATTCTCTTGGCAAGTCTATGGTGGCCGACGATGCACATTGATGCTAAGGAGTGGGTGTTAGGCTGTGACACTTGCCAGAGGGTCGGGAAACCATTGAAGTGGGACTTCATGCCACTACATCCCTCACAGCCACAAGAATTGTTCGAACGATGGGGATTGGATTTCATTGGACCATTAAAGGTGAGTCACTTGCATCGATGCCGATATATTGTGGTCACTACTGAATATCTGACGAAGTGGGCTAAAGCTCGAGCATTGCCAGACAATACAGCACAGAGTACGGCAAGATTTATCTATGAGAAAATAGTGACACGATACGACATCCCCATTCGGATCACGAGTGATCGTGGAGGGCATTTCGTTAATCATGTTATCAGGTTGATGATGACGGAGTTCCAAATTTTTCACAACTTGTCAAGTCCGTACTACCCGCGAGCTAATGGCCAGGCGGAGTCTACAAATAAGGTGCTCGTATCAGTTATTCACAAATCATGTGGCGTGGAAGAAGCTAATTGGGATTAAAGGTTACCAGCCATCCTATGGGCATATCGTACAACGTACAAGGTAACAACATGCCACACGCCCTTCCAATTAATGTACGGTCAGGAGGCAGTGATGTCGATGGAGTACATGGTACCAAGCCTAAGGATAGCCGTGGAGAATCGGTTGGGTGATACTGAAAGTTTAAAAGAAAGACTATACCGACTGAATAAGCTGGACGAGCGAAGGGTGATGGCACAATGGGGGACGGAGAATATGCAGTGGCGAAGGAAGTATTGGCACGACAAGCACCTCCGGTGAATGAATTTACGACTGGGACAGTTAGTTCTGAAATATAACGGCCGTAACGAGATCAAGCCGGGGAAGTTTAAAGTTCGTTGGTTAGGACCGTTCCGAGTACGGGAAGTAGGTGACAATGGTTCTATAAAGTTAGAAAATCTAGATGGGTCACTGATACCGGAGGCAATCAACAAATCGAAGTTAAAGCCATATCAGGAGAGAAAGGAGAAGAATACTATCGCCATCAACATGTTGGGCTATGCCACAAAGGAAGATTGGCCTGTGCAAAGTGAAGGGCTAAGAAAACAAGACAGGGGACTAGGAGGTCCCAGATATGTAGCAGATGATGACTGGGCAGAATCAGGCCGAGATCAAATAATTGAAGAGAGGTTGGCAGAGAAGCGAGTGGAAGGAATTGCAGTACCACGGATACACAAGCACCTAACCAATGTAGTGTTCGGAACCCCTGCTCTATGGCGTCGAATGGGGGGACACTGGCACTATGTAGCCCCTTATGAAGGAGTAAAATGAGGATATGTAGCCAAGGAATTAGACACGGAAGCCCAGGCAAAAAAAGAGAAGCAAGAAGACCATGAACAAAATGAGCATCAAAATGATCACGAGGAGGCAGACTGGGACGATGAACAATGGGATGCTTACTTCGAGAAGAAGGCACCTTGCTTAAAGACAGTGTTGAAGACAGAAGATACATTTGTGTCAATGGTGGATGGGTATACAGAAGACCTTCTGAAACAAATGCTTCGAGAAAGAAGAAAAATACCAAGGGTTAGGAAGATAGCAACTCAAGATGGACTCTGGAAAATAATTCCTAACCTAGCCAGACCACCAACAGTGCAAGGCGACGATGTTACGTGGTATCAATAGTACGACAAAAGGTACATTGATGGAAGTTTCTGAGGTATTGGTCCTGCCCCTCTACTTGATAAATGGTTTGATATAGAGTATATAGGAACATGATGTGAGGAAGAATGTTATAAAAGGCCACCACACACATGTAAATGGTACTACACCTCCGAATTAAAAGTTCAGGAACACAGCGAAGCAAGAGGGATGAAAAGAAAAAAAGAGCGAAGGGAGGAGAGAGAAAATGAACAAAAGTTGAAAAAAATAAAAATAGAAAGGAAAAAAGCTATGAGACATCATAAAATAAAGGAAAATAAAAGAGTAAATAAGGAAGAACAAGGCGAATGGAGAAAAAAGAAAAAAGAAGGAAAAAATAAAAGAAATATGAAGGAAGTTAGAAAAGAAAGTAAAAGAAAGGAGAAAAAATTAAATAATAAATTAAATGACTTGGACACCAAGAAAAGAAGTATTAAAATGCGAAAAATTAAAATACAAGTAGTCATGAGAAGAAGTGGGCGCCTAAGGGAGAAAGTGATCAAATTAAATAAAGTTGGAAAAGAAATTAAAAGAGAAAAAATTATGAAAGGATAAATGAAAAAATTAAAATTGGCTAAAGGAAGAAAAATTAAAGTGAAGCAAATTAAAATAAAAATATTGGCTACTAAACAAATTGTACGACCATGGGAGAAAATTGCCAAGGGAAATAAATGGTGAAGAATCAAAGTGGGGAACATTAAAATAAAAAGTTGCCAAAACTCGACCAAGGAGGAAGTCGTATAGCCATTTAAGGACGAGCTATCTTGGATAGAACAAAATCGCAAAGGGAAGAAAGACATACGGTCAAGCATAGGGAAGGAAATCGTACGACACTCTTATCAGAGAGGAGAACACAAAAATCCGTACGAATTCATGAGGTCAAGCACAGAGAAAGAAATCGTACGACACTCTCATCATTCACTAAGTCCTGAGATTGTACGGACTTCACAGAAATTTTACATCGTACGGACTTCACAGGAATTTTACATCATACGGCATTCATCATTCTCTCAAGTCGTACGACCATCCATTCAAATCGTATGGCCCTCCAGTCAAAGCGTACGGCCCTCCAGGAAGAACATACGAAATTCTCAGAGTTGCAGAGTCGTACGGCCATCCATTCAAGTCGTACGGCCTTGGAAAATTATTCACATCGTACGGACTTGCCAAGATTTTCAAGTCGTACAGCCTCAAGTTGCAATCAGTTGCCAGATAGTACGGCCTCCACTGGGTATCCAGAATGAACGGATTTCACTGATAATCATACGGCCAGTACAGAATCTCCAAGGCGTATGGCTTACACAGGCTCTTCAGGGCGTACGGCCTTTTCAGAATTTCTCAGAACTTTGGCATATTCAAATTTATGAGGTTCGACAGTTATTGAATTTCAGCAGTTTCGACAGTTTTGGTAACCGTTTCAGAGATTATAAAATCGGCTGGAATTGCCGAACTAATAGAAAAATGGACAAAGGCAAGAATTTTGTGCAGCATAGGCCAAAGATAGCCTCGACAAGAAAGAGGAAGAAGATGGAGGCTGATCATGAGACGATGTCATGGGAGAATCTTACTGGCAACGAGTGCAAATAGTGGTGGCGAAGCACTGCCGATGACCACGCCCTGAAGATTGCATTGCAGCATGCTCGGGTAGACAAAGTTGTGTTAGTACCCTTCTTCAATTCTCGAGAGTTCGAGCCGTGGATGAAGGCGATAGTAGACAATTACTGCAAGCATACTTACAAATCGGTAATTGATTATAGAGGTTTCCCAGTTACCATTTCATTTTGGCCACAGGACTTCGAGCGAGTGTTTGGCGTACCAGCTTCTGGAATAGGGGTTAACAAACCTAAGAAGATGACACAGGAGCACAAGGAAGTATTGATCAAGCAGGTGTGTCGAAGTGATTTGACACCAGACGAAGAGAATACCATATGGAATGTTGGCAATAGAGGTCTCTGAAAACACTACTTGGCAATAGCGGAATGGAAGTGCTTGCTGGACCTAATGAAATGCCGACTCACAGGTGCCAGCCGAGCATCTGACATTGCTATATGGATGGTGGACTACATGATCAGACTCCGCGTCGGCCAAGTGTACAACTGGGCAAGGCTACTCACAGAGAGGATGAGAGATTTCTTATCACAGAGGCATAATGCTTTCTACATGACCCAGCATGCTATAGCCCTCTTTCTTGATGTCATTCACACACAGGTGCCCGAAGGAAAATGGGGTCGATTGCAGCCACTCACCCACTTGGATCATGGGTTGCCAGCGTATTTTACTGGTCGAAACTAGAAGCGAAGCAAATTGGCGAGGGCACGGCTTCAGGAAAGAAGAGAAAACAGAAGGAGGCATCGGTGGAAGAGGAGACATCAGCGGAGGAGGCCTTTGAACAGAGTGGTGCATCGGATAGGGATGAGCCCATTGATTTATCTTCCTCGTCCTCGGAGTCTAGTCCACCAGCTGATGAGGAGGTATCCATCGCCATCAGTGGTCAAGAAGTAGGGGAGATCGACATACCAGGTTTGCAGCCAGCAGGGTTCACTCTTCCGGCACCGCCAGCCAGAGGGAACACACACTCAGTGACATTCACCCTTCCTATTTCTCTAGTTGGAGCCAGGAAAATGTTGAGGGTAGCTGCCTCATTACCTGGTGCATCGCTAGGGTGGGCACCACTTGCCATGACGACATCACAGGGGGCAACCACTGTATTGGCAAGTTCCACTGCCTCAGTCGAGATATTACTAGCGGCCTGTTCCCTTACACCACCGCCAGGATCGGCAGCATCAAGAGTGGCAACTTTAGTAGCAGGAACTGGGGAACGATTGAGGCCACTGAGGAGACTACCCCAGCCCCAGGAGCACCCAGGGTAGCCCAGATTGATAGCTGGTTGGGATCAGTAGGCCTCACCTTAGAAGTGGCCGAGCAGCCAGAACAGCGGGAGAAGAGTCCCTCAAAGGGACTAGGGGGTGAGGAAGGGCCAGTCATTCACACTCAGCAAAGTGAGATGGCCAGACTTGTTGAGGATGCACTTGCACACCCGGAGGCTAGAATAGAAGAGGATCCAGGGACGACCATACATGAGCCTTAGCAGGTAGTCGGGGAACCACTTCAGGAGGAGGCAGAACCTTTTACAGCTCCCGGCGATGAGGAGAATGAGGAGGGTGACTCCACGGAGGGATTCGTTGTGGAGATGTCACAACCAGACCCATTAGACCCACTAGGCACGGTGCAACAATATGTACAGGAGTTAGAGGATATGGGCAAGTTAATGATCTGAGTGGGACAAGTTTCCAGAGACCTTAGGATTGGCCAATCTCCTCTAGTGGGCCAGGAAGTCCAGCGCATCCAAGGATTCGTACAGATGGGGTGTGAGGTTGAGTTCACACAGATATTCAGAGAGGAGTGGCCAGTAGGAGAGACTTCTGCAATGATGAGAGCCTGGCGGGGTCGATCACTGAGACTGGCAAGGAGAGACGTAGGGGTTCTGGAAAGCTTATATCACATAGAGCTTGCCTTTCAGGATGTCTTTCTCCTCATGAAATGCCAAGTATTTGCTACTGAGGTAGCAGTATCACGAAGAGTGGAAGCCTATAGACTCCTACAAAGGGTTAAGGAGGAGTCCACTGCTACCATAAGGAACATCCAGAATGACTTGGCCGAACAAACTCGGCTTGCTAGTGAGAGGGGAGATCGATTGGAAGTCTTGGAGCCTCGGGTGGCAGCCTTGGAGGAGGAAGCAAAGCAGAGAGAGGAAGCATGGGTGCAGCGAGTAAAAGCGTTGGAAGATCAATTGGCTACAAAAGAGGAAGATTTAGTAGCCAGGAGTGCAGAGGCGGAGAAGGCAAAAAGCCAACTGATGGAGGTAGCCCGTATGGTAAAGGTTGCGAGGGAGAGGGAGATACTGGCCGATTGGTAGCTTTGCACACGTACCGAGGAGGTGAGGTGACTACGAGCAAAGCATTCTTCTACTACTCCGACGTCATCTGTGCATCCAGGGACGCACTCACTTCCCCCTACTTCTCATTGAACTTGTCTTTCTATATGTATGTCGTCTGGAAGACGACTTCTTTTGTGGGGGGGATGATGTAGATAGCATATCTTTACTTTGTTGTCGGTCGTAGTCGGCCTTGGTCGTAGTCGGCCAATTTCTAATAAAACAATAGTTAGTGAGAATAAAACATGTCATGTACTTTCAGATAATGAAGTCCCGATTAATGTTAATATTAATGTTGTTACGAAACGTCGTGTCGGTTGGTTATCTAACCACCGCCGAACGTTATATGTAGTCTGTTGGGATAGTCGGGAGATAGTTGTGTACCGATGATTATATTGTTAAGCACTGTGATACTTGGTGATTGTACATGATATTTCTGATAATGAATAAAGCTTCTGGTGTTGAAACATGTTACCTTTCTAGTTTACTATTTTATTCTATGTTCTGCACATGACTAGTTTGCCAGTAGTACGTAAGATTTGAATTACATTTCGTAGGCAAACAAATTGTACACCAAGTTGACCTTGCAAAGATTCATTCATAAACCTGTTGAATTCAGATTCAGAAGTGATGTCATAAGATGGAGATGACAAATTGGGAATGGATGATGGAGAACTTGACAAGACATCAACAACTTGAATATTTGAAACTGTAAGAGTGGAAAGCACGGTTGATGCTACAAGGGGATGAGAAACGTCCACTGCATGTATGGTAGATGTGGGAAGAGGTGATGTAGGAAGAGGAGGTGGAGGAGTGTTAGGATTAGGAGGTGTATGAGGAACATTTGAAGTTACGGGCGATGATGTTTGACAAAGATCTTTGACAACATTCTCATGTGGAGATAGAATTTGTTCTTCATCATGCCCGAGTTCCTATTTATCACCTTCTTGTTCACCTTCTTTTTCATTGGACTCTTGTTCTTCTGCAGAATCTTCTTCCTCATTAGAATTTTCTTCTTTAGAATCTCCTTCTTTGGTAGATTCCTCGCTTTCATTTCCTTCTCCTTCAAAATATTCCTCTTCAGAAATAGGCCCTTTTCCTCTTGTATGAGATGGTTCAGATTCCGTGGCCTCTTTTTCTTGAACTGCTCGTGTATCCTTCTTTCCAATAGTGAACTTCATTCTAGGGCCTCTTCGGGAAGAAGAGGGAGTAAACGCATGTGTTTCTTTTGTGCGGAGTTCCTATTATTGGCTGGATTTTGCTCTAGGTTCTTCTCCTTCTGAATCTATCCTGAAGTCTTTCATCTGGAGACCATGTTTGTGCAACCATTTTGTTGTATTAGCCAATATGGGAGAAAGCCTTTCCCTAATGGAGACAGTTTCCCTCTTAGACCATTGTATTGCAGGAAAAGGTCTCCTAGAAATTTCATTCTCATCATAGGCAACGTTCATGATGTCACCAGGATCTTTGAAACCCTCTGGTAGGTCAGCAACACCAAGCTCCCTGATCTACTCTACGGTTAGCCTGCAATAATCCATTTTGTGGATGGCCTCTTCATCTTTGCATTCAGCCCCATATGTCTTCGAAGTGGTACTTATGGCTATGGTCCTTCTTCAATTTCCTATTCACATTCCGGTAATCAAATGAAAATCTATATTTTTATGTCCTTATTTTCATGACCTACATTTCTGCATAGATTGATTTGGCCTTTTGTACACTTTGAATAGTATATCTAGCAATCGTTAGTGGAAACTTGAAACCCGGTTTGTGAATTCTCATTTGTTCCTTGTGAACTGAAATAAGTTGCTTGCATAGCTCCATGAATATCCACTTATCTGAGGGATATCTGGGAAACATGTAAGGACACCCAGTGTAGCAACCTACCCTCATGTAAGTGAAAGTTGGAAATTGCAAGAATATACAACCGACCTTACTCACCACTTTGTAGGCCTCGTCAGATACTCTGTTCTTTTCGAGAGTTGGGTCAAAGCTGAAAAGAAAAGGTGTGAAGAAGGCATCTATGACCCTCCTGAAATGATGAAGGCTTTCCTTCAACTCCAATAGGTAGAAATAATTGTACATAGGTTTTGAGTGTCGGTTTCCCTTTGTAGATAACCTTGGGAATTGCCTCATCACGGCTGCAACATATACCAAATAAGAAGTCATATAGAACTTCAAAGTGGTTGGCACATTTATCATTTTTTCATGAATTTCATCACTGATTTGTGTTCCCCAATCAATATGAGCTTTATGTCTTCCTATGATCTGAATGTATTCATACATCCACTCCCAAAAATGAGATGATTCATGCAATCCTTTAAGCCTACTCAGGAGAGTAATCATGTTCCTGACATCTTCTTTGAAGTCACTCCTAGGAAGCCCCTTTGGCCATCTTGAGATAGTAGGCCTAGGTGTTTTCAACCATTGGCTGTTAATCAAATTTTTAGCCTTCATTGGATCTGCATCATAAACCTCCTGTGCTTGTTGCATTGAAATCTCGGTGTATTTTTCCATGTGCAGAACTCTGAAAACAATGTCAAAGAATTCAGGGTCTAGCGTCATCATCACTTGTCTAGAGGAATCTATTACACTTCTACTCTCTCAGATGTAGTGGGATGCAACCTAGAGAACAAACTCTGTGTGATGAGCAGATGTCGGGAATGTGGACACTAGATGCAGATTGCTATGTACAATAGCTCTCAAACTATTTTCCAAGGGCTTTTGTTTAGTTATTTTAACAAATTCTACAAGGTCCTGATGACCAACCTTGGTGTCCTTTATTTTGTCCACCTTTGAGATCACCATTGTGGCAGAAAGACACCTTGGTATTTATATTTCATCTTTCCCTCTTTCTTAGAAGACGATGGAGGATTCTTTGTTGTCATCTAGAAGAATTGGGATCAAAGGATATCACTTTCTGGATCACTTCACAAGATCTGGAGAAAAATGCAAGGATGGTGAATCAACAGATGTTAGGCGGAACTGTAACATTGGGAAGCGTGAGGCAAGCAAGCAATGTGGAGCAAGTGTGAAATGAGCAATTTGGCATGAAAAACGAAGCATGTGCAAAGAAATGGTGTTTGGAGCGAAAATAGAGTGATTTTGAAGTGTTAGAAGAAAAAGTTGCCAAATATGTAGGAGCGCTGAAAATCAGCGCTCCTACACTTGGAGATGCTGATTTTATATGTAAGGGCACTAAAAATCAGCGCTCCTACACTTGGAGATGTTGACTTTATATGTAAGGGCATTGAAAATCAGCTCTCCTACACTTGGAGATGCTGACTTTTTATGTAAGGGCGCTGAAAATCAGCGCCCTTACATGTTCTGCATGTAAATTGCCAAAAGTGTCAAGGCAGTGAAAACCAACACCTTGACATTTTTCCTTGACTATTTTTCCAAGTGAGACAAAATGTCAAGGTGTTGATTTTTACCGCCTTGACACTTTTGGAAATTTACATGAACATGTAAGGGCATTGATTTTCAGTGTGCTAACATATAAAGTCAACATCTACAAGTGTAGGAGCACTAATTTTCAGCGCTCCTACACATTTGGAAACTTTTTCTTCTAACACTTCAAAATCACTCCATTTTCGCTCCAAACACCATTTCTTCACACATGCTTCGATTTTCGTGCCAAACTACTCATTTCATGCTTGCTCCAAATTGCTTGCTTTCCTCACGCTTCCCAATGTTTTAGTTTTTCCTAACATTTGTTGATTCACCATCCTTGCATTTTTTCTCCGGATCTCGTCAAGTGATCCCGAAAGTGATATCCTTTGATTATGATTCTTCTAGATGACAACAAAGAAGCCTCCATCATCTTCTAAGAAAGAGGGCAAGATGAAATATAAATACCAAGGTGTCTTTCCACCTACAGTGGTGATCTCAAAGGTGGAAAAAATAAAGGACACCGAGGTTGGTCTCAGGACCTTGTAGACTTTGTTAAAATAACTAAACAAAATCCCTTGGAAGACAGTTTGAGAGCTATTGTACATAGCAATTTGCATCTGGTGTCCACATTCCCAACATCTGCTCATCACAAAGAGTTCGTTCTCTAGGTTGCATCTCACTACATCAGAGAGAGTAGAAGTGTAATAGATTCTTTGGGACAAGTGATGATGAGGTTAGACCCTAAATTCTTTGAAATTGCTTTCAAAGTTCCACACATGGAAAAATACACCGAGATTTCAATGCAAAAAGAACATAAGGGTTTATGATTCAAATCCAACCAAGGCTAAAAATTTGATTAACAACCAATGGTTGAAAACACCTAGGCCTACTATCTCAAGATGGCCAAAGGGGCTCCCTAGGAGTGACTTCAAAGAATATGTCAGGGACATGATTACTCTCCTGAGCAGGGTTAAAGGATTTCCTGAATCATCTCACTTTTAGGAGTGGATGTATGAATACATTCATATCATAAGAAGATAGAAAGATCATATTGATTGGGGAACACAAATCAATGACGAAATTCATGAACAACTGATAAATGTACCAACCACTATGAAGTTCTATATGACTTCTAATTTGGTTTATGCTACAATCGTGATGAGGCAATTTCCAAGGTTATCTACAAAGGGAAACCGACACTCGGTACCTGTGTACAAGTATTTCTACCAGTTGGAGTTGAAGAAAAGCCTTCATCATTTTAGGAGGGTCACAAATGCCTTCTTTACACCTCTGCTTTTTAGCTTTGACCCATCTCTTGAAAAGAAGAGAGTATCTGACAAGGCCTACAATGTGGTGAGTAAGGTCGGGTGTATATTATTGAAATTTCCAACTTTCACTTACATGAGGGTAGGTTGCTACACTAGGTGTCCTTACATGTTGCTCAGATATACCTTAGATAACTGGATACTCATGGAGATATGCAAACAACTTATTTCAATTCACAAGGAACAAATGAGAATTCACAAACCGGGTTTCAAGTTTCCACTAATGATTGGTAGATATACCATTCAAAGTGTACAAAAGGCCAAATCAGTCTATGCAAAAATGCAGGTCATGACAATAAGGACATACAAATAAATATTTGACTTTGATTACCAGAATGTGAATAGGAAATTGAAGAAGGGCCACAACCACAAGTACCATTTCAAAGAAATATGGGTTGAATGCATAGATGAAGAGGTCATCTGCAAAATGGATTATTGTAGGCTAACTGTAGAGCAGATCAGGGAGCTTGGTGTTGCTGACCTACCAAAGGGTTTCAAAGATCTCGGTGACATCATGAACGCTGCCAATGATGAGAATGAAATTTCTAGGAGACATTTGCCTACAATACAATGGTCTAAGAGGGAAAGTGTCTCCATTAGGGAAAGGCTTGCTCCCATATTGGCTAATACAACAGAATGGATACACAAACATGATCTACAGATGAAAGCCTTCAGAATAGAGTCGGAAGGAGAAGAATCTGGAGTAGAAGCCAGCCAACAATAGGAACTCCACACAAAAGACAAGCATTCAGCTACTCCCTCTTCTTCTCGAAGAGGCCCCAAAATCAAGTTCACTGTTGGCAAGAAGGATACATGGGTAGTTCAAGAAATAGAGACCACGAAATCTGAACCATCTCATACAAGAGGAAAAGGGCCTACTTCTGAAGAGGAAGATTTTGAAGGAGAAGGAAACAAAAGCAAGGAATCCGTCGAAGAAGAAGATTCTGAAGAAGAAAATTCTAATGAGGAAGAAGATTCCGCAGAAGAACAAGAGTCCGACGAAAAAGAAGGTGTTAAATGGGAACTCGGGCATGATGAAGAACAAATTCTATCTCCACATGCGAATGTTGTCGAAGATCTTCGTCAAACATCATCGCCTATAACTTCAAATGTTCCTCATACACCTCCTAATCCTAACACTCCTCCACCTCCTCTTCCTACATCACCTCTTCCCACATCTACCATACATGCAGTGGACGTTTCTCATCCCCCTGCAACATCAACTGTGATTGCCACTCCTATAGTTTCAAATATTCAAGTTGTTGATGTCTTGTCATGTTCTCCATCATCCATTCCCCATTTTTTATCTCCATCTTATGACATCACTTTCCAATCTAAATTCAATAGGTTTATGAATGAATATTTGCAAGGTCAACTTGGTGTACAATTTACTGGTGTAGTCATGATAGACACTACCCCAATTTTCACCATACTAGTCATTTCTACAAAAGCGGTTGTGACACAAGAGTTGATGGTTAGTCAAGAAGCGTATACTTCCTCTCTACCCCCTTGGTTGGTATCTCAAGTATCGAAGCAAAAGAAACAAATGATCTCTCCTGAAGAGCTCGACCTTGAAGAGATAGACCCTCGAAAAGCCAAAGGGAAGAAAAAGGCCAAAGTACATTCAAGGCTTCTTGTTAACAAGACTAGTCATAAATTTGCGGAGATTGGTATACCGCCACAAGAGGAAGGAGAGGTAAACATGGAGGACTACACTATCACTAGAGTCCAACTCGGCAAAGTGACAAATGAAAGTTCCAAGGAAAATGCACAAGTAGTCCTAGATGCGCTGGCAGGAAGGCTTGATAAAATGGAACAATCCTGAGATATGTATAAGCAGAAGGCCGAGTGTTATGCAACTGTTTTGAGGAGACTTGCAGGATCTTTAGGCAATGTACAACCTTTGACTATGATAAGTGTTGAGGACCCAGCTGTGAAAAAGGCATAGAAGTTTTCCTCTAAAGGTAAAGTGTTGTATGATTTCATTGATGAAATTATAGAACATGGTTCTCAGTTCATAGTTGTTGCAGATGAGAAAGCTACTTAGATAGCCAAGCTCAAATCAGAGCTTGATAAAGAAGAAAGTATTCTTTCCCAAGAGCAAAAGGAATGGAAAAATTCCTATCATTTGGGTCATAAATGAAGCAGGCAAAGCTCAGTAAGTTGGTGGATGTTGGGGTAATTCTCGACAAGGAGAAATATGTGGAAGTAAGAGAATCACTCAAGCACCACATCCAAGTGATCAAGTCTCTTATCGAAGATCTCCACCAAGTGTAAGAAGATGTCGAAGGACATCGTACTATCCTTGAAAATAAAATTAAGGAGTTACTGGGTAAACTCCTTGAAGAAGATCATATTTTCCTCTCAGCAAATGAACTATCCCAGATCTACAAGGAAGCCATCACGAAGCAAGTGGAGGATGCAAAATTTTCAAAGACCTCCATGCATGTGATTTATGATATACGACTAACTCTTGATAACCTCAAGATGCATCGTTACAGGTGCAAAAAGATTCACTCATCTTCTAGAAGGTCAATCACTAGAGTTCACACTATTGTGGAATACACTGTTGGTCCACATGATGCATTTGTACTAGAAACGAAGAAGAGATATGAAGACTTTCGTGCCCAAAGCCAAGAACCATGAAGGATTCTTTCCTTCTAGTTTTGAATATTTTTATGCTTTCCTTTATGCATTCTGTAAATAGTTTTCGACATCT
Organism: Sequoia sempervirens; assembly: GCA_007258455.2. Lineage (NCBI taxonomy): Eukaryota > Viridiplantae > Streptophyta > Pinopsida > Cupressales > Cupressaceae > Sequoia > Sequoia sempervirens. The sequence continues at coordinate 10,281,690 of VDFB02000015.1, read as the reverse complement.
TAAATGTCTTTTGAGAAAATGTAATTACATGTAAAATTTGAGATGTTTTTCCAAAAAGATGGACAACATTTTTTACTAAGTCAAAGTTAGGTGATATTTTCCTAATTTAGCTCACCTAACTTTCCTAATTTTTCTCATATAATTTCCTAGATTTACTCTTCCCTCTCTTTTATAAATAGGAGGGATTTTCATTGTAATATTTATCTTTTATCTCTTGCAACGAAGTGCTGCTCATTTTGCAACAAATGTATGAAACTTTGTGTTCATCTTTGTGAATCTGAATCTGATCAATAAATAAGGAAGTTGCATACCAGACTTTGTGTTGAAATCAATTCTCTTATGGTTTGATCAAATTGGTGGTGATTAGTGTATGGGATCTAAGGGATTTGAATAAATCTATGTAGACTTTGTGTTACACTCTTTATTCAGATTTGTGTTTATGTTTGGATAACTATTGGTGGATAATCTACAAGACTTTGTGCTTGTAATTGTTCATGTTGTTCATGGAATTTTTGTATCTAAGAAGAATTTGTGCTTCTAATATTACAAACGTTACATCTCACAGGATTCATAGGTGAAAAGCTACATAACGACTTTGTGCCTTCGTGAGCTTCTCTTTCTCTATTTTATTTTTTATTATTATCATACCTAGTATCTCTAAGCTTTGCTTTGACAAGATAGAGATATTGGAATTATTGCTTTGTTTTTAGTTTAAAGTTGTATCGAATCCGAACTATCAATTGTGAAGCATTATAAAACATATTCTCTGAAAAAAGAGAAAAGTATAAATGTAGCATTCCCCCATCGAATAATTGTAGTGTACATTTTGTGAATACTTAATTAGTTTTACTTTAGTTTCAGTTAGCAGTAAGAAGGGAGCCTGCCCTTTCTGAGAGGAGAGATTACATCTCACACATCTATGGTTGAAATCAAGGTTGTGTAATCTATTGAAAAGGGATTACATAATTTTCACCCAATAGAGTACAAAGTAGATCAGATCCACTTAGATATTCCAAAAATCTCATTCACCTTCACTAAGAAGGATGATTATGCATCTATAAAGAAGGATGATACTTATAGTATGGAGTACACTTTTTACACTAATCCTTCTTCTCAGGAATTGTAATTACGTTATGGACCAAGATTTAATATCTTCTCTAAGTTTGGTTATGAAGGTAAAGGTTGTGGGTGTAATGAGAAAGGTGTTAATGTACCTTTAGAGGCTGATCCATGTGACTCTAAGGTTGGATTTGGATGCCCCCCCACAACATCTAAGGAAAAGTCGTGGTTGAATGTCTACATGGTTTCTGCTGAATTTCATTCTCTTAAACTACTTCATCCTCAATACATTGAAAACAAGGTAGACTCTAATGAAGTTCCTCTAGATGATTTCTCTTCGGATGAAGCACTAGAAGAAACCTTAGGTGTCTATTCTAACCTACCTTCTTATCATCATAAACAACGATTCCCATATTGCCTTAAATAGGCAAGCATATTTTGGTGAGTCTATTATGGATTTAGATGAGAAGTCTTCTTTATCTAATATGGATGATAATGTTTCTATGTCTCATCCTGAAGATCACAGTACTCTCCTTAAGGGAGATACTTTTGATGTCTTCATGGATCTTAAATATTCTTAAAGGTAATCAAGATAAAAAAAATGTCTCTCTTCAAAAGAATCTAAACAACATATTGATTTATTGCATTCTCATCCTGATATCTTTTCTTGGTCATATGAGGACATGCCTGATATTGATGAATTTGTGGTAGTTCATAATATCATTCTATGTCTCGATTCCAATCCTGTTAAACAAAAGATCTGTAAAATGAATCCGAAGGTTGCTTTATTAGTCAAGACTGAGATAGAAAAGATTTTAAAAGTTGGTTTTATCTGTCCTATTGACTATTCACCTTGGATATCAAACATTGTCACCATTAGTAAACCTGATGGTTGTATTCATGTTTGTATTGAGTTTCGTGATCTTAATAAAGCTTCTCTTAAGGATGACTTCCATTGCCTAATATTAACATGATTGTAGACTCAACTACAAACCATGCTTTGTTGTCTTTCATGGATGGATTCTTAGGCTACAATCAGATATGTATTAACTCAGAAGATCACTATAAGACAACCTTCACTACCCCTCTGGGTAATTTATGTTATGTAGTCATGTCGTTTTGATTAAAGAATGTTGGAGAAACTTACCAATGAGTAATGACTTATCTTTCATGATTTCATTCACAAGATCTTAGAATATTACATTGACATCTTGGCTAGGTCTATAACTCGTCAAGATCACATTGAGAATCTTCATCTCATCTTTGAAAGGCTTCGACTCTATAACGAGACTAAATACTCTTGAGTGCATCTTTGGCATTGATGCCAAAAAACTTTTAGGATTTATTGTGTCTCATCATGGAATCGAATTTGATAAAAATAAGATTGATGCAATTATTAACATGCCTCCACCTAAGAACATCTCTCAACTATGTAGTTTGCAAGGGAAGATTCATGCAATTCATAGATTTGTATCTCAATTGGCTGATCATACTCTTCTAATCATGCATTTCTTGAAGAAAGATGCCCATTTTTGGTGGGATGATGAATGCCACAAGGATTTTGAATATATCAAGAGTTATTTGGCTAATCCTCCCATCTTGATGTTTTTTATGCAAGATAAACCCTTTTTTCTTTATATTTCTGCATCACCTTATGCTTTAGCAACTTTGTTAGCTCAACATGAAAATGATGGTAAAGAAAGAGTGGTCGACTACATCAACATGTTCTTGTTGATTATGAAACTCAATACTCTTCTATGGAAAAAAAATGTCTTTCTCTGATTTTCATAATGCATAAGTTACAAAATTATCTTCTCCATGCAGAGACTCATGTGATCGTAAAATATGATCTTAAAATTTTATTCACTAGAACTGGTCTTTTTGGAAGGTTAGTGAAATGGGTGATGTTTCTCTTTGAGTTGGATATTAAGTTCATGTCTAAAAAAGCGATTAAAGGACAAGTTGTAGTTGATCAATTGGTGGATGGTCCCTCACCTCATTCTTTTCCTAACTTGGACTTATTGCTGGATAATAGTCTATATTCATTGGATCATGAACTATGTGGGAAATTTATTTCAATGGATTGAGATGTCAAATTGGCTTTGGGGTAGGTGTAGTTTTAATCTCGCTTGAAGGAAATTCAGTTCCTCTATCTTTTCAATTAGAATTTCATTGTAACAATAACATCGTTGAGTATGAAGCCCTTATTGTTGGCTTATGTGCCACAATAGCATTGAATATTAAACATATCCACGTTCATGGTGATTCTAAGCTTATTGTAAATCAGATCACAAGAATATATCAAGCTAAGCAGAGCAATCTATCTTAGTATCATGATTTTTCTTTATCCTTTCTTAATTGATTCTTTTCTTTTACTATAGACAGTGTTCCTAGGAGAGAAAATTGTCATACAGATGCAATGGAAAGCACAAATTCCCTTGTACCCTTGGATGATAGTGTAGATGAGTACCACTTTGTGGTTCAGATTCTCCGCTCTCCCGCTGTCTCAGATAAACTTGAACTTGACAGACTCATGTGTGCTCACATAGACTTGGGGGAATGGTATTCTCATATCTATAATTACCTAAAAACTGAACACTTTCCCGATAATGTGAGAAAGAATATTCTTTTCAGATACAAAATCTTTCAGCTCAATACATCATTTTGTCTAATGTTCTATATCATAAATCTTATAATGGTCTTCTTCTTTGATGTTTTACTAAGGTTGAGATATTTCTTGCTCTTCAAGAAGTTCATTTAGGCTTTGGGGGCAGACATTTTGGCTTCAAATCCTTAATGCACAAACTAATTTGTATGGGATATTATTAGCAAACAATGGAGCAAGACTCCTTTTCCTTTTTCAGGAAATGTCCCCAATGTCAACAACATAGTAATCTCATTCAAGCTCCTATGCAATAACTTCATAATTAGACTGCTCCTTGACCATTTGCAAAATGGGGGTTGGATATTATTGGGAAAATATCTCTTCCTCCTAAAGGACATACCTTCATCATCATAGCTACCAATTACTTTATGAAGTGGGTTGAAGCTATTTCGCTTCGATCCACTAATGCTGAAGCAATCTGTAGCTTTCTTCTAAATAAAATTATTGCTCACTTTGGATTGTCTTCTACCCTTGTTTCTAACAATGGTACTTCATTTAAGAACACAAAGGTAAATTGATTCTTAGAGAAATTTCACATTCAACATCAGTTTTCTACACCTTACTATCCTCAATCTAATGGTGAAGTAGGAGCATCTAATAAAAATCTTGAACTAATTCTTTGAAAAATAGTGAATAAACACGGTAAATATTGGCATACTCAATTGACTTATACCTTATGGGCCTATCACACAAGTCTTTGTACGACTACTGGTACAACCTCATACAACCTTGTGTATAGTGATGAGACTATTATGTCTTTAGAGTTGGAAATTCTATCTTTGTGAGTTTCCCTTAAAGGCATAATTGATGATGACACTTATCATGCTAAGCATCTAAATCAGCTTGAGTTGCTCGATGAGTGTTGATTACATGCCCTCGATCATCTTTAGGCTTATCAAATGTCTATTTCTAAGAATTACAATCAAGGTGTTCTTTCTCACACTTTTAATGTGGGTGATCTCGTTCTATACGAGAACCATATAAATGTAAATGTGCAACCTAATCAAAAGGGGAAATTTATCCCTAATTAGTTAGGTCCTTACATAATCACCTTCATTTCTAGTGCATATGGATTGTCTTCTACAGATGATAATCCTCTTAAATAACTGGTCAATGTAATGCACCTTTGTAGATACTATGCATAAGGTCTATGTGGCATGTGCATGATGCTCATCCCCTTTTTAGGTATAGTAGTCCATTATGCTATGACATTCCTTCACTAACACATTACCTTTTTAATTTGTGTTGTGATGTAAACATGTATATGTATTTAATTTCTTTAATTGGAATTATATATATGTGTTTTGTTTCAATGCCATGTATAAGTGCATTGTTTTTTATTAATTCTTTTATCCATGTATTCTACATCAAATATTCTATCTATATCATTAGACAACAATTAGATCATCATTGTATTTAATTAAGCATACATCCAATGTGTGTTTAGTTAGATCATGATAGCATCTAATCTAAGCATAACCATACATGAAAGGAAAGCACACACATGAAACACATAACGTCGATCCAAAATCTCCTATATATATATATCTATATCAATGTCTTGTACATGTATTGCACCAGTGTAAAAAAATGTGGTGCTTGTATATGTGTATATGAATATGCACATAAAAATGCTATACAATGATAAATTACATCTAGCCATCAAGGGCATGGCTCCTAGAACCCTTTGGTCTCAGTGGTTGTGGAGGTTGTTGATAGATGGAAGTGTGAGAATGGGATTGATGCGACTATGACATGGACATGCTCCATGATTGAAGTCCTCATGGCTCTCCTCATAGCTCACCTACTTTCTCCCTTAGAGAAGCAATACACTCTATCATTGTATCCTCTCTCTTCCTTGTTGCTACTAGCTCATCCCTCAGCTACTACACTTTGGGATGCTATAGATCAACTCAGACCATCCTCACAACCTCTAATTGTCTCTTGGGGTCATTGACCTAGCTCTAGGGAGCGTCACATACCTTATTGGCACTCTTAACTCTTGTCATTTCCTAATCTCTCAGTGAGGATAAAATAGAGCTCTACACCCTACTAATCCCTTTGTCTAGTCATTGTCGCTAGCTCTATAGTGTGTTGAACTGGCTCTACTTGGATCTCCTCATAGGCCATCCAAAGATGCACTACAAGCTCGAATAATTGGGCATGTCACCTTGTTGTCTGTGGCCTGTAGGCATCTAGGACCTGGCCCTGCATTTGGATGGCTGGGATGGCCTTTGCTATGCATCGACCAAAGACATCAAGCCACTCCTGTGTAAACATTGCAATCATAGAGATAGTGGACAATATCAGTACCGCATCATAAAAATACATACACACATCTGAGTGTATAATAAAATAACTGAAATAAAACATCTATAGCATCTCTTTATCAAATGAAATATGTACCTAGGTCCCCAACCTTCTTATGTGGGTCAAGGGGTGCAACACCACTAGTGGATACAATTTTGGGCCCTATAGCAATTGTAGAAGGGGGTACAACCAGTCGAGATAGACCTTCAATACACGTACCATTTAGGATACTCGCTGCCACCTTGGCCTCTCCTTTGCTTGGGATACCTCCCTCATGCCCTCCACTCTGCTGCTTCCCATTGCCTTGCCATTTGACCCATGTCCACCAGCATTTCCCTTAGGGGTATCCATTGGGAAAATTAGAGTTGGACTTGTTGTCACCCACTAGTTGGAAAAGCTAACTGATATGTTGATGTCATCGATCGTGAGGGCCTCTGGTAGGTCATCATCCTCACCATCATCACTGCTAAGTACGATGTTGAAAATGATGGGACAAGGAAGATCTCTTGCTCTAGCCACACTTTAGTGTGACCGTATGTACATCAGTGCAATGGGTGAGATGACCTACACCTGGCCAAACTGTCGAGCAACCTAATACTAGTAGTAGGGGATAATGATGTGATATGTCCATGCGACTAGGAGCCTATCCTACTGCATGCATTGTAGTTGCCTCCTATTCGAGGGCCAGGTCCTCATGTACCTATACAGACACCATTGGACATCTCCACTCCCCAATCGATAAAAAACATCCACCAAAATAATAGATCACCGAACCTCTAGTCATGCCCCAACGAGTATGCATGCGCACAAGGATCTCCCTACTCTACACCCCAAGGATACCCAACTGGGCACGTGTAGGTAAAATGCTCAAACACCCATACCTATAGGAGTGTACAAGATATGATGCTATGGTACTCATAATGGAAATTACACCCAAGGTCATGATAGAGATGAACTAAACATAGTTTGTTCCCAAGCGTATACTTTCTACCACTCCTCCATCACTTTGATATGATGGAAGAGGCCCTCATGAAGGTGAGAGCCTCACCCATCAATGGCTGCACACAGTTTCATCATTACAATCATGATGCATCATACTAACAACAATATGATGTGCCCTTGCTCCAACCACTACACGTAGATATGCCTGGTGGTGTCCTCTGAGATGACACAGTCGATGCAGAATTGTTGCACTGCCTATGCATCCTAAACCATGCATCCCTCCTTGTATGCTACCCTCTATCCCAAGATGGGTAGTTAGAGAATGTGATAGACATCTACAAGGGTCACCATCATCTCCCCTATTGGGAGATGAAATGATGAGGTATCTTCATCCCATCTCTCCATGAGCTCACCATCAACATAGGCGCATGAAACCCAATCTTGGGCATGGTGTATACCCACCATAAAATGACCTGTTGTAGTAGCGAGCACTCATTGATCGAGATTTGTGCATTGTGACTTCTTAGGAATGATAGGAAAACTTAGCCCCCATACTCGCGAATCTCAAGAAGGTTGTATAAAAACATAAAAACTATGTCAAGAAAATCCACTTCTATTCTATATTATCTATTCTACTTAATGAAAAGCTTTCTTAATCTATCTCTGAGATGACAATGTACCACATAGACGTCTACACGACACACTAGCATCCAAGGCCTAATTGATTGATGATAGTTTGTAGGATAGATGCCATCATGGCCAAAAAATCTGACGTTTTGGTTGGATATCTGCACAACCATTAGACTCCAACACGCTGGCTAGATGCCTATGTTGCTCACAAAATTTTTAGGGCTCAAAACACCAAAAAATGATAAAGAAGGGAGAAATTTTCCTCGGACCTCATCAAGTCGCTTGCCCCTCTCCATGGCAGTCTATAGTTGCTCGATCCTAGAAAGTTGTAGCTCTTGTTTGTGAGCCATTTTGCTAAAAACTCCATAGAAAAGTCAACAAAATCCTTGCAGTGAATAGTGAAAATGACCTTTGGGCCCACACTGGGCATATATAGGCATATGTTTTCCAGTTTTTTGTGTCAAACTTTCCCTTTCCTACCTTCCTATTTTTATCCTCCTGGTTGGGGGAAAAAATAGGAGGGGGCATATACTCACTAATCAATTTTTTCTTCGGAACCACCGAAAATTCTCTTAAGCATTCCTCTCATTATGTCAGTTTCTTTCATTTTTGAAACTAACCCATTCTTGAGTTTTGTAGAATCAAATCTCACGTCAAATGCTATAGTTTTTCATTGAGTTCAAATGCTAGGGGAATTATTATTATCTACATTTTCAACCTTTGTGGCCTCTACAATATCCTTTTTGTGAAATTGTTAAAATTTTGAAATCAATATTTTTGTCTTTCTAGCTACTTTAGTGTAGCTAATTTTTCTTAAAAATTAGCTCCCTAAAGTGAGGGAAAAATGTAGTGTCGTAAAATTACACCTTGCGGTAATTTAACACTTACATATTTAGGCCTACCTTATTTATGGCAAAAACCTATAAGTTGAAATTTCACAATTTTTACTTCATAGGTGACAACGATGAAGCATTAGCATCCTGAGTGTCTAATTCTTATAGAGTTTTGGTTAGACACTAGTGCAACGCAGTTACATTTCCATGACGTTCTATCATCCCCATACTTTTCAAGATTCAAATGTGAGTATTTTGTGTTATGCTCCCATGGCACATGTCGTAGTGACAAGGATGCATGTGTAACAAATCTTCTTGCCCATGCAGCTTAACAAAACTCCCTTTTCACTTTCATTTGAAGGGAGGACCAGGAAGAAATGAAGGCTCTCTCTTTTGTTGATGGTGTTTTCTGCACAACAACTCAAACATAATATAACATCCTATCTCTCTTGAAAAGTGAATCTCTATCAGCAAGCCTTAAGAGATAACCCCAAGGTCTCTAATGCCAGGTCTTGACAATGCATAAACAACTCAATGATAAATGTGAAAATGTTGGTAATCACAAAGGGACCTTACTACAAGCAAATACTAAATCTTTAATTTATCAGATCTAGCAATATGATGATACTTCAATCCTAAATATAACCCAAATGATAAAAGAAATAACAAAAGATAAGGGTTTCAAAGAAATTCCTAAATTTAGCACTAAATCTAAGATTAACAATGCAAATGATGAAACACTTGAAATGGACCAATCCCTCATAAACTGATTTCTACTTGACCTAGATGGATCTGCAATCTTATAGAAATAGTGCAATCATCTAAGGTGTTAAATATTTTCAGACCATGAGCATTCATTCAAAACAACCCTATTGCAATCGAAATGAATAAACCTCACAATTGAACTAAGCACAATGAATATAAAAGTCCAGGATAAATTTGCAAAGCAACAAACAATCAGTTGGTTACGAAAAGTATGGACCAGGGATTGCTGCAAACACTTCAAGTACTAAATCATAAACACTATCAATTTATCTAACATTAAACCTAATGCATTTATCAAATAACTTAAGCAATTCCAAAGATAGAATCACAAGAACCATGCAAGATAAATCAACACAAGAGAATTCACCAAAAGCACAATGTCTCCAATTGTATTGAATCACCCAAAGTAGCAACAATTCCAGTATTTTGTTACAACACTTGCTCAAAATGAACTAACTTCTAACTCTTGCTCTACTGCTTAATTCACTCTAGTATCAAAACTATCTATCTATCTATCTATCCCTTACAAATGAGGCAGAATGCCATATTTATAGAAAAACCCCCAAGATATGTCGGCCTAATTAGGGTTTACAATAATAAAATAGCCACAAACAGGTCGGACAAGAGGAATTCAAAATAAAATTGAATATGCATTAAATGCATGAACTCCATCTAGGTCAGCCTGGGGTCTCCAGTAGAATTCAGTCCAATGCATGTAAAAATAATAGGGAAGCACAAATTTCGATGTAGCCTTGCATTAACTACTTTCCCCTTTGTCTTTATTTCGATACACCCTATCATGCACCATCAAAAGTACTTTGTCCAAGTCGGCTATAGGTGGAAAAAGTAAAACCTTAATTCTCCTTTCGATGGATTTAATATTTTCTCTTGATTGCTCCACCGACTTATCCCACTAAACCCTACTAGTTTGATATTTATCAATGACTGCAATATAAGTGGTTGCATCATCCAACTGATGCTCAGTAGCTAGATCCTTAATGATTGGAGAATATACATCCCACCACCATTTCTTCAACTTCTCAAAGCTCAAATGCTTTGGTACGAACTTCCTTCTCCCTATCATCACCTCAAAGAAAGAAATGCATCTATCATGGATATCAGTCGGGGCATCCTCAATTTTCCTCCTCTACTTATATATCTTCTTTAAAACCTTCCGCCTTATTTGCAAAGCTTCAAACCATTCCCAAGGTTCTGCATCTCTGGAGGAAGGGAGAATTCCATCACTCACCAGCTTATCCTTAGTGTATTCCATGATGGTCTTGGTCTTCTGCAATAGGAGATCTACATCCTATTTATCTTGAGCCAATACATCTTTCAACCAATCTATTGCCCTCATTGCATCTCCTCCAGTTGAAAGTATGTCTTTGATAGCATCATCTCCTTTAGTCTGCACCCCTTGTAACCAATTTACTATGGCAAGAATGGTGGCCTTCATTCTTTCCAGCTCCGATATAGTTTCTTGAGGCAGGAAACTTGCAGCAGAAGATGAGAAACTAATGGACTGCAAGGGTTTCATCAAATCTTCCAAATACTTCTTAAGTCTTTCATTCTCTTTCTTCAATTCTTGTTTAGCTTGTTCCTCTTTCCTCAATATTCCTAGGATCACAGCACTTGAAACCTCATATTCTTCAATATCATGTTCCATGGAAGTGGGTCCTAGGTTGATAGTCTGCATGTTGTAATGACTCCCAGTAACCTCATCTCTATTCTTTTCTATGGCAGGAGTAGCAATGTGGACCACTCTGTTGTTCGCTTCATCCCTTTCGATCTTTTTGACGACCCTGGCTTTCTTCTTTCCTTTACCTTTTCCTATTTTTTCCAGTAACTAATCCCAATTGGGAGGGGTATCATCCACAACAATTTGTTTTATCTTTATTTCTTTATCAAGCCAACCTGGAACAACAAACTTTGACTGCATTTCACTATGTCCCACTTCTTCCTGCTGACCCTTGGGTGTATCTTAAAGGGAGAATCCAACTTGGTCTTTCCCTAAGGATCTTCCTCAGCCGACTCCTCAGAAGTGGAATGGGATTTTAGATCCCCCATCAGATTATAGGTACATGGAACACCTTCACTTTCAAGCTCCCATACTTTGTGTTTGAGCCACAACTTGGTGTATTTCAACACAGGGGTCATGATTTGTTCTAATTTAGGTTTTTCTTCTTCCAGCCAGTCTACTTCTCCAATTGGCATGTCCTTAATTGGCTCATAGTCGTGACTTTGGATTAAGTCTCCATCATCTTCTTCCTGTTCAGGAACCATTTTCACACTATACATTCGGACCACATCAATTGGGAGTCTAGAGAATTTCCTCTTTCTTACCTCAAACTCATCCTTGCTATTGGCCCAATAGTCCTCTATGTCATCTTTGTGGTGGTATTCCTTGCTGGCTCTCTTTTGTGCTTCACTAGTGATATCAAAACCCAGCCTTTTAGAATGGTATGACAACCCAAGAGTCTTCATTTCCTCCTCAGAAGCATAGGCTGAATTAATTGAAGGGCATACCTCGCTAGTACCTATCTTTAGAGGAAAATCTTCACCAAATCCAGTTTTATGCTTATCTTTCTTAACAATGGCGTCAAAGTCACATATTTGCCTCGTGACCTCCAGAAGTACAACATGGTCTGTGGGATACCTTGGAAGCCTGTATGGAGCTCTCTGACAACCATCAATTCTTATGTAGGAAAAGGTGGGAAACTGTATGAACCAAGCCCCATACCTTTTGATTAGCTCCTTAGCATCATCTGATATTCTCACATGCTCTGCACCTTGGAGAAATCTAGTGATGTGCATGGTGAATGCATCATTCACCCTCCTGTAACTTGAGCTTCCTAAGTGTAGTTGAGGATAAACTTCATAGATTACATCCTGTCCAAATATTCCTCTTATACTCAATCCTTTATAGGGATGGAATCTTGCAAGTGCATACACTAGATAAGAAGTCATGGTGAATGTCTTAGTCTATAGCACATTACACATTTGTTCATTAATCACTGTACTTATAACACCTGCCCAATGATAATTAATATTTTCCTTCTCCATCCTCACAATAACATGGAACATCCAATTCTCGAACATACCTGCACTCTTTAAGCCTACCACCCGACTAAGAAATGTGATGGCATGATAGACTTCTTTTTTAAACTTTTCCCTGTGCAACTGCTTAGGCAGTTTTGAGAAATGAGACTTTGGCTTCTCAAGCCAAGAATTGATAACCTGTTGTGACTTAATAGTCTCCTCCTCATAGTACCTCTTAGCTGCCTCCATATTGAATGCTACTACATGTGATCTATCAGGCATGTCAAAAGTTTGTGCAATAGAGACAGGGTTAAGATTAGCCAATACTCTCCCTTGAGGACTGACTATCCTTTGTGAATCCTTGTCATAGTGTCGGGCACATTCCAATGCCAACTCATAACACTGAACTGTGGGGGGAAATCCTGCTACATGATATAATCCTAATTCCGTTAGTCTCCTAGACAGCACTGGAAGATCTTTTTGTGTCATCCTTGCCTTAAACTCCTCATAGCATCCACTGCCTATCTAACCTCAGCCTGCATCCATTGAATACTAACATGAAAATCCAATTGTTGATAACATACTCATCAAAATGTTAGCTCAAAATCATAATAAAACCATCAAATCAACTATAAACCACCAAACTAAGAAGTTCGGGATTCCAAGCTAACCGGGGAAAACTAGTCTGGGAGGAACTTCAGAAAATTCTAGACCAGGCGGATTTTCCCGAAGAACGCACAAAAATCAACAATAGATCATTAAAATGAAGAAAGGATGCATATAACATTGTAATCTATCAATTTAAAGCATGGAATGTTAAGAATTCATCATTACATTCATCCATCTTATCTAATCCCTAAGTTCCACAAAGCTTTCCAGAGAATTTAGAAAAATCTGGTCAGACCGAAATTTCACGAAAATAACAATACCATATGAACTTCGGTGAAACAAAGGGATGAAGGAGAAATTGGGAAAATCTGGGATTGACAGAAATCCATGAAGAAGGAAAGATTCCAAATTTTCAACACATTCTGGGAAAACGGAGGGGACAAGGAAACTCGGGGAAATCCACCAGCGCAGGAAAATCCTGAAACTGAAGGAAAACCCGAATACCGATGTTCTTACACGATCTTGCTCAAATTGATCGAACAATCACAAATTTGAGGAATTTGGGCCTGCAAAAAGTTTGACCTGAACCTCCTATTGATTTTCATTGAACTTAAAGCTCCTCTTAAAGCAAATTGAAAGGGAATGGCGATGCCCTAGGTATGAAACCCTAAAGATCCGTCATTGACGCACAGACAAGTTTGGGATTTAGGTTACTCAACTGCCAAGTTTCAAAGTATAATCATGGCCCACAAGCAAGCAAGATGAAAGTGAAAAGAAAGCACAAAACTCACTTGGGGAACCATCAATCTAATCAACATCATGCAACCCTAGCTTCAGAATACCCAAACACATAGAAATTCGAACTTCGAGCACATCTAGGATGCCAAAGGACCACTCACATTCATCAATAAAAAGATAGGCAATGTGTACATACCATTTGATGAAATGGAAATAAATTATAGCAATGATAGACAATAATCCCGAATACCCAAGCAAGCTTTGACAACACTGATGCCCATAAAACAACTACCAAATCCCACAATCGGAGGTTCAGCACACCAATTTCAGCCAAGCACCACAAGATTGAACACCCCAACTCAATGGAACACAAATGATAAAGCATAATGGCAAGAAAATCCCCAAAAATCGATTAAATACATCCTTCACAATTCGTATGAGTGATCATAAATGTAGTCAATAAGACAAGCTGAAGAAATTCAGAAACCCGACGACAAAATGAAATTTCAGAAAAATCTAGTCCATGCAGAATTCTGCGAAGACCCAGATTTCTTTAACTGCAGTGTTAATCTCTTTGCTAGGCTTTGAGTGAAATCCGGGAAAATATGGATGGAGCGGACAATCCCGAAATGGAGTAAAAGCCTGAACTTTGTTCAAAACTTAAGATTTTCAAAGTGCTTCCTAAAAAGGGGGCATTTGCACGAATAAGATAAGCATTCAATCACGTGCAAAAGTAACCAAAACCTCAACATAACAAGGGCCCAAAACCAAAAGCAAAAGAAAAAGAGGGTCCCTGCTTTTAGCGGGCGTGTGTGCAAAAACTACACAACAAATGGCAACTTTGCTGGGAAAATGCTCCAAAGCATTTGAGTGACAATTAGGAATCAAGAACCCAAAATTTTTGGTTTCGATCTCCCTATTAGGCAAACAAATCAAAATGCAGGATGAAAGAATCAGAACCAAAGGTAAACTGAACCTTCCATAAACTAAAAATCCAAGTGTGTGCACATGAGTTCATTTCCCTCCTTGAGCTACTGCAAAAACCAAGTTTAGTCAAGTTAGGCTACGTAAAGATTCTAACTTCAAAAGAAACCTGGATAGAGCCTCGCTGCCAGTCAAGTGTCTATAGCCCCAACGAGGTTATCGTTGTAACTCTCCCGAACATAGCTCTATTTCCAGTCAGGCGTCTATAGCCCCAATAGAGATATTCAGATACCCCTGATAAGTTGAATTTCATTAGATTTTCAATATTTTCTCATTTTCTTCTTTTTGATATTTCTTTTCTCTTCACTTTTTTTCATTTCAACTCATGAACAATGAAGTTCACACTCAGGACTGAGAACCATAGTGGTGCTGAAGCAAAAATAAGATTTTTCACTTGACAAGACCTCACAAGGACCCTACCGCAACTTCAGGTTCTTAAGATGTATGAGAGATATAAGATTTCAGAATACTTCAAATTCAAATCAAACCAGTGACCCTTCCCCTTTAAATCAAACATTTAGACCTCTTGATGATAACAAAGATCTCAACCATCCATTCAAGATACATGATTAAAGTTCATCAAGGAAATACTCAAAACAGTCCCAGATAAAAGTATATTTGCCATCCAGGTGCAACACATCCATAAGAAAACAAGAAGACCTTCAAAGCAAGAGCATAGCAAAACACACCAAACTGAAAGCTAACCTACACTAACCAAAGAAAACAAAAGCAAAGTAGAAAGGGAAACCTACTCTAACCAAAGCAAAGCAAAGCCAAACAGAAAAGAAACCTACTCCAACTATGTGCAGGAAAAGAGTTGAAAACAACTCAAGACTGGAAATAATGCTTCAAATACTTCCCATTGACAGGCAGTGGGATATCCTCCCCAGTGAGAGTTTGCAAGCGAAAAGCATTATCTCCCAAGATCTCTGAAATCTGATAAGGGCCAAGCCAAAGTCTGTTGAATTTACCATGCTCCCCCTTACAGTCATGGGCTTTATCCTAGTAGAGAACCAAGTCAGAGATCCAAAAGGTTGTTACCTTGGCTCTTCTATCAAACCACCTTTTGACTACCCCCTGATGTTTGGTAAAATTTTCCAGGGCTTCGTCTCTTTTCTCCTCAAGGTTTAACAACTCAGCAAGTCTGGCTTCACGTTTATCCCCCTCATCATAATATTCATTAATGAACTGTAGGGTGGGGATTTTTAACTAAATAGGAAACACAAGCTCTAATCCATAAACCAAGTGGTAAGGGGATATTCCTATGGAAGTCTTGTGTCTTGTACGATCTACCCAGAGAGCAAATATGAGTTGGGTGTGCCAATCCTTAGGGTTTCTTTCTAACAGCTTGCAAATAACAGTCAAGAGATTTTTATTGGAAGACTCAGCCAAACCATTACCCTGAGGGTAATAATTTGATGCAAACTTAATTATAATTCCATGATCGAAGGCCCAATTAGAGAATTTCAATGATGCAAATGCAAGACCATTATCACAAACCAAAGACATAGGACATCCAAAACGGTTAATAATACCTGATTTGATGAAATTGATTACCACCTCAGAAGTGCATTGCTTGTAAGCAAGGGCCTCAGTCCATCTTTTGAAATAATCAGTAACAATAAGAATATACATGTGACCTACAAAGGAAGGAAGATTGATTGGATCTATGAAGTCCATTCCCCACTGTGCGAAAGGTTTTACCTCAAAGACTGGTTGAAGTGGGAATGCTACATACTTCTCTCTGGTTGCTATAGTTTGACACACATGACAGGTTCTGACATGGTTGTGTGTGTCTTTGAATAGTGTGGGCCAATAATAACCTACTCTCAGAATCTGATTTGTTGTAGAAGGTGTTGATCCATGACCTGTAGCATATCTGTCATGAAATTCCAACATTACTCTTTCAGATTCTGCTTTTTCGAGGCACCTTAAGTAAACACCATCATGACTTTTCTTATACAGAACAACTCCCTTTAGCATGAAACTGTCACTCCTCAAATGCAATTCCCTTCTCTGTACTGCATTAAGATGGTCAAGACACCTTTGAGTCAGGAGATAGTGAACGATATCATCATACCATTCCCCAGGAGAAACATCTTCTATATTGTAATGCTGGGCTGCAAGATTAGGGCCTATTTCTGCCATTGTCCTTGTAAGTCCTTGCCCTCTTACTAGCTTCATGGGTTGAATCTCAATATCGTATTCTTGTAACATAGTTACCCACTTAGCTCTGTGCTCTCCTAGCTCATTCTGCATCAACAACAACTTGACTGCTAGATCAGGAACTATTGCAAAGACCTTGTTTCTGAGGATATAGTGTCTAAATTTATTCACAGCTCTGACGAAGGCGTAAGCCTGCTTCTCCACACTCGGGTACCTTAGTTCTGCATCTTTCAATGGTGCACTCATAAATGCTATGGGATGCTCATTTCCTTGATCATATTTTTGAGTCAACATAGCAGCACAGGAGTGATCAGAAGCAAACGAATATATATAGAATGGCTTAGCATAATCTGGACTCACCAAAACCGGAGCTTCAACAATAGCCATTTTTATCTCTGCAAATTCTTCCTTAGCTTCTGCACTCCATTCAACTTTGGCTTCCTGCTTCAACATTACATTCAGTGGCTTGACTATTTCTGCAAATCCAGTGATGAACTTCCTTACAAAGTTGATTTTTCCAAAGAATGATTTCATTTTTTTCTTGCTAGCAAGTGGCTAGATCTTGAGTATAGCTTCCACTCATTTTGGAACAATAGCAATTCCTTTCTCAGAGATAACGTGCCCCAACAATTTTCCCTCTGTAACTCCAAAGATGCATTTCTTTGGATTGAGAGATATACCAAATTCCCTACACTTCTGAAACACCTTGCACAAATCTATGATATGATCACCTCTCTTCTTGGAAAATACTATCAGATCATCCATATAAATGATTATGCATTTACCAATTATGTCTTTAAAGGCAATGTCCATAGCTCTTTGAAAGGTGGCCCCAACATTAATCAAACCAAAGGGAATTCTCCTGTAGGAAAAAGTGCCCCACTTGGTGGTGAAAGCAGTTTTATGTCTATCCTCATATTGCACCATAACTTGATTGTATCCCAAGTAGCCATCAAAGAAAGACATCATCTGAGATCGATTGACAATTTGAAGTACTTCATCCAGCGAGGGTATTGGATAATTATCTTTTTCTAATGCTCTGTTAAGGTTATAAAAATTCACACAGAGTCTAATTTCACCATTCTTTTTTCTTACAGGAACCAATTTTGCAACCCAAGTTGAATGTCTAACTAGGAATATGATTCTGGCAGATAGCAGATTCTGCACTTCCTTTTGAATTACTAGTTCCAGTAGAGCATTGATGGGCCTCTGTCTTTGCCTGAAGGGTCTCACTCCTGGACTAAAAGGGATAGTGTGAGTTATAATTGATGTGTCATAGGTCTTCAAGTCTTCATAACTCTAGGCTATCACATCCTGATATGTATGTAATGCTTCAATTATTCCTTTCCTCTCTTCTGGGGTACATACTTTACCAATGAAGATATTCCTAACATCCTCCTGGGCTCCCATATTATACTTTTCACATTTTCCACTAATGGACTCTTTCTTAGCATCATGTTCTTGATATTTGACCTTATCCATATCAAAAATCATCTCTAATTGCACCATTCCTCTGGGAATAGTATTGTTCTTTAGATTAATTACCCCTTCCAAATCCATCTCTGCTTCTTGGAGTTCAGTTTCATCAATAATTTGAGAAGCAAAGACATCTGAGCTTGTGATAAAATCCAAAATGTGCTTATCATCTTCAAATACCTAGAAATTGGTAAAGTTGTCAGGTACTGAAGGTACTGGGGTCAGTTCCACCGTAAACTTCTTCAATCCAGAAAGAGATAGAGGTTGCAATGTACTAGTTGCCTGAGCAAGGGAGTTAGCTATTTGGTTTTTACTACGTGGGATCAACTGAATGTTGAAGGCATAAAATCCTTCAATAAGGTCCCACACTATGTGTCTATAATTGGTCATTCTTCTGTCATGACAAGAGTATTGTCTCCTAACTTGCTTAACCACTAACTCAAAATCCCCAAAGACTTGCAAATTCTTGAACTTTTTCTTTAGTGCCATTAACAACCCATGGACCAAAGCCTCATATTTTGCTACATTATTTGTACAATGAAATTGAAGTCTATGAGCAGCAAAGAAAGTCTTACCTCTTGGACTGATTAGCTCAAATCCTGCCCCAGCTCCTTGCTTTGATTTGGATTCGTCAAATCTTAAATTCCAACAACCAGCAACTGTAGACTTCCTTGTTGTATCTCTTGCACTGTTGCTGCTAGATGGTTCTTTAGAAAGAATCACTTTCTTTCCTTTAGGATCCTCTTGGACATTCTGGATATTAATTTTGACTGCTGGAGTGGGGTTGATACACTTCTGTATTTGTTCTACTGCAGCCTGGCACAAGCAATAGTCCAATTCTGAATGGGAGGCATTATGAACTCTAGACCAATTTGGCAAGAGTAGTTCTCCAAAATTCATTCCTCTACCCAACTGAACCTGACCTTCAATACATTTTTGAATGAATTCATGGAAACTATCCAACAAGCTGAGTTGATTATCTTGAGGGACATCATCACTTTCAACTGGTTCCACCAGAGCTTCAGTACCACTGGATTCAGCTTTGAGATCAATAGGCGTAGCATGAAGGATAAGAATTTATTCTGCATCAGATTCCTCAAAAGGGGTTGCAAGCATGTAATTTCCCATGCTCACCTCAGATATTAGAATCTCATTCAAAGTGTTCTGATATTCTATAATCATGTATTTCATCCTGGGTTCCCTTTCAATCCTGATCTGATTTGGCACTCCCTTCCAGGGAAGCCACATGTGAGAATGATCAGTTTAATCCATTCAAGGCCCTAGTGAATTCTCTTCCCAAAATCAGGCCATAAGCATCGGGTATATCCGCCACCTATATATTGATGACTTGTTGAATTCTAGGGTCAGAAGCAACCTGCATATGAATCATGTTCAATTCCCCTAAAACATTAACTTCAATTCTATCCAGTTGAGTAACTTTCTTTTGGGAATCAGCAGGAGTAATACCCAAGGCTCTACAAACACCAAAGGGCATTACATTGGTGGAAGCACCTGAATCCAACAAACAGTTGTGCCAGTTCTTACCAAATATATGAACAGAGATCAGGAATGGAGGAGTGTTTGTTTTCCCTTGAAACAGAGTTAAGGGAGTATCCACTTGAGCAACTTGAGTTCTATCTTTCTCTTTTCCCTTATCTCCAGGAGGCACGTGAACTTGATTATGAGTCTGATTTTTCCTTCCTACCGATTGAGAACTAGATGCTTTATTAACACTTTCACTAACTGATTCTTGTGATATGGAATTTGCATTATAAGCTCCTAGAACTGCATTCCTAATGGTTGGAATTCTCAATAACTCAAATGCAGAGAGACTTACCTTTAGTTTTCTGAGTTCTTCCACAACATATATGGCCAATTGTTCCTCACTCAGATCAGCTGGGGCCTCTTTGGAGCACTCCACCACCTTGTCTTTGCTTTCCTCAACACCTTTCCATTTTGACATGTCCATATGTCCTTGATCTTTAGATAAATATTGCCTAGACACCTGAGGATGTGGCGAATTATTGTTGGCATTAGGATCTAGAGGCATAGTGAAATTGTTCGGTGGAATGGAGGTGGTGAAGGGGCCTCCAGCTTGTGGACGTATGTGTGGCAATTCCCTCAAATCATATTTCTTAACAGGCTTGTGGAAGGTCTATACCTCTTCAACATAAGCTTCCTCTTCATCCATGGGGCCATTGTCATTCACTAGATTTTCATCAAACAATTGTGTAATCTCATCTCCATTGCACACCTGGTCTGCCTCTTCCTTCAGCTGTTCTGATTCTTCTTCAGACACATTTTCCTTGCTTTGTGGAAAAGGAGCATGATTCAGTACCAACACTGATGAATCATAGGGAGTAGATGGCACCATTTCCTGACTACTTGCATTATTCTCCACTTCATATTGAAAAATTGAAGCTGTCGTCTGGAACTCTTGACAATCTAACTTAGAATGTTGACTCATTTTATGGAGCCTACACCATCTTGATAAAGCAACCTTAGCTAAATATACACCACTAGGCTTCTCTTGGTTGACCGGCTGATTGATTGGTTGATCCAATGGGGTAGGGACTCCTCCATTGTTAGGCCTCATATTCCAAGTCCTATTCTATCTAGGTGGTTGTCTCCTGTCGAACCCTTGTCCACCAACTTTCCCTCTATCAAAGTTATGGCCTGAGGATTATCCTTTTATCATAATTTTATCCTCTATCATTATTATACCCTCTGTCATTATTATACCCTCTTTCATTGTTATATCCCCTTTCATGATGTTTCCCCCTATCAAAATGTTGTCCTTTTTGATTTTCTTGACTTTCCCTGTTATGATTGGACTGCATATTTCTCTAAGCAACTTGCAACTGACTATTTTGGTTCCTCAAATAAGTTACCTTCATATTCAGCTTCTTCACTTGTTCAGTCAATTCATCCAGTCTCTCCTTGTCAGGATTTCTGTATGGAGGTTGATTCACATTATTTTGGGGATATCCTACTGCAGTATTGGCATTTAGTGATTGGTTTAATACTTCATAATTCTGCAGATACGTGGGAAAACTAGCCTGAGGTTGTGGACAAAGAGGTTGATTTACATTTTGCTAAGGGTAGCTGATTGTGGGAGGAACTTGACTCATAGGAGGTCCTAGGTGGGGGACCAGAGGAAACTAAGGTATTGGATTCATGATAGGAGTGTGATTAGCGAGAACCTGGTTGAGAGATGGAACTTGTCCAGGGTGAGCAGTGGGTCCTAATGACGGTAAAGTCCTAGAAAAATGTTTCCTTAAAGCAGTGCTAACCTTCACAGCCTCTGCGTATGCATCAAGTAGGGTATTAGGAGGGTTGTTTCTCCATTTCATGAAGGTGGCTGTCAGACTGTCAAGTCCCTCATAATAGACTTCTAAAGCGGTGGGCTCATCAACAGCATAAGGGGTCTGCAGCTGGGTATAGGCACGATGAAACCTGTTGTTAAAGGACCCTATAGGCTCATGGACTTCTCTCTTAACATTAGTGAACTGAAGATAGAGCTCATTGGGACTAATGGGAATCCTAAACTTCTGCAAGAATGCAGTCTCTAGTTCATTCCAATTCTGGATGGACCCGACAGGTAAATGATTGTACTAATAGAATGCATCCTCCCCCAAGGAATAGGGAAAGAGTCTACATGCTACATCCTCATGATTGATTCCTCTATCCTTAAGGCCAGTCTGAAAGATCCTGATGTGTCCCTCAACAGTTCTATTGGGATCATTAACATGGAACTTTTAACAAAAATGTTCAGGGTTCTTGGGCATGACATTGTAATTAGAAAAACTCAATGGAGATGGGTTATTAGCTAGGAAAGCCATTGGTGGAGGTGGGGGTGGTAATGGTTGATTTATGGCTGGCTAAGGTTGTCGAATGGGAATGCACTCAGACTCAAACTCAGATGAACTTGATGAAGATGGGGATGATGGAGATGGTTGGGTGGAAGATGATTCTCCCCTTTTGCTGGCCCTTCTTGACCTAGTAGGGACTGGTAATTCTTGAAATTCCTCCTCCCCTGGAGTAGATTTGGTTCTTCTTCTAAATCTTTCAGGAGAGATGGCAAACAAAAACCAATCCAGCTTGCTTATTCAGGCCCTCCTTCTAGCACCAATCTATTGATGGTATTTTCTGCATAGCAACAACTCAGACAGAATATAACATCCTATCTCTCTTGAAAGGTGAATCTTTATCAGCAAGCCTCAAGAGATAACCCCAAGGTCTCTAATGTTAGGTTTTGGCAATGCATAAACAACTCAGTGATAAATGTGAAAATGTTGGTAATCACAAAGAGACCTTACTACAAGAAAATACTGAATCTTTAATTTATCAGATCTAGCAATATGATGATACTTCAATCCTAAATCTAACCCAAATGATAAAATAAATAACAAAAGATAAGGGTTTCAAAGAAATTCCTAAATTTAACACTAAACCTAAGATTAACAATGCAAATGATGAAACACTTGAAATGGACCAATCCCTCAGAAACTAATTTCTACTTGACCTAGATGGATCTGCAATCTTATAGAAATAGTGATATCTTCTAAGGTGTTAAAGATTTTCAGATCATCAACATTCATTCAAAATAACCCTATTGCAATCGAAATGAATAAACCTCACAATTGAACTAAGCATAATGAATATAAAAGTCCAGGATAAATTTGCAAAGCAACTAACAATCAGTTGGTTGCGAAAATTATGGACCGGGGATTGCTGCAAACACTTCAAGTACTAAATCATAAACACTATCAATTTATCTAACATTAAACCTAATGCATTTATCAAATAACTTAAGCAATTCCAAAGATAGAATCACAAGAACCATGCAAGATAAATCAACACAAGAGAATTCACCAAAAGCACAATGTCTCCATTTGTATTGAATCATCCAAAGTAGCAACAATTCCAGTATTCTGTTACAGCACTTGCTCAAAATGAACTAACTTCTAACTCTTTCTCTATTGCTTAATTCGCTCTAGTATCAAAAATATCTATCTGTCTATCTAGCCCTTACAAATGAGGAAAAATGCCATATTTATAGAAAACCCCCCAAGATATGTCGGCCTAATTAGGGTTTACAATAATAAAATAGCCACAAATAGGTTAGCCAAGAGGAATTCAAAATAAAATTGAATATGCATTAAATGCATGAACTCCATCCAAGTCAGCTGGGATCTCCAATAGAATTCGGTCCAATCCATGCAAAAATAATAGGGAAGCACAAATTCTGATGTAGCCTTGCATTAACTGCTTTCCCCTTTGTCTTTATTTCGATACACCCTATCATGCACCATCAAAAGTAATTTTTCCAAGTCGGCTATAGGTGACAGAAGTAAAACCTTAATTCTCCTTATGATGGATTTAATATTTTCTCTTGATTGCTCCACCGACTTATCCCACTCAACCCTACTAGTTTGATATTTATCAATGACTGCAATATAAGTGGCTGCATCATCCAACTAATGCTCAGTAGCTAGATCCTTAATGACTGGAGAATATACATGTCGCCACCATTTTTTCAACTCCTCTAAGCTCAAATGCTTTGGTACAAACTTCCTTCTTCCTATCATCACCTAAAAGAAAGAAATGCATCTATCATGGATATCAGTCAAGGCATCCTCAATTTTCCTCCTCTACTTATATATCTTCCTTAAAACCTTCTGCCTTATTTGCAAAGCTTCAAACCATTCCCAAGGTTCTGCATCTCTGGAGGAAGGGAGAATTCCATCACTCACTAGCTTATCCTTAGTGTATTCCATGATGGTCTTGGTCTTCTGCAATAGGAGATCTACATCCTCTTTATCTTGAGCCAATACACCTTTCAACCAATCTATTTCCCTCATTGCATCTCCTCCAGTTGAAAGGATGTCTTTGATACCATCATCTCCTTTAGTTTGCACCCCTTGTAATGAGTTTACTATGGAAAGAGTGGTGGCCTTCAATCTTTCTAGGTCCGATATAGTTTCTTGAGGCAGGAAACTTGCAGCAGAAGATGAGGAACTAATGGACTGCAAGGGTTTCATCAAATCTTCCAAATACTTCTTAAGTCTTTCATTCTCTTTCTTCAATTCCTGTTTAGCTTGTTCCTCTTTCCTCAATATTCCTAGGATCATAGCACTTGAAACCTCATATTCTTCAATATCATGTTCCATGGAAGTGGGTCCTAGGTTGATAGTCTGCATGTTGTAATGACTCTCAGTAACCTCATCTCTATTATTTTCTATGGCAGGAGTAGCAATGTGGACCACTCTATTGTTCGCTTCATCCCTTTCGATCTTGTTGATGACCCTGGCTTTCTTCTTTCCTTTACCTTTTCCTATTTTTTCCAGTAACTAATCCCAATCGAGAGGGGTATCATCCACAACAATTTGTTTTATCTTTATTTCTTTATCAAGCCAACCTGGAACAATAGACTTTGACTTCATTTCACTATGTCCCACTTCTTCCTGTTGACCCTTGGGTGTATCTTAAAGGGAGAATCCAACTTGGTCTTGCCCTTAGGATCTTCCTCAGCTGACTCCTCAGAAGTGGAATGGGATTTTAGATCCCCCATCAGATTATAGGTACATGGAACACCTTCACTTTCAAGCTCCCATACTTTGTGTTTGAGCCACAACTTGGTGTATTTCATCACAGGGGTCATGATTTGTTCTAATTCAGGTTTTTCTTCTTCAAGCCAGTCTACTTCTCCAATTGGCATGTCCTTAATTGGCTCATAGTCGTGACTTTGGATTAAGTCTCCATCATCTTCTTCCTGTTCAGGAACCATTTTCACACTATACATTCGGACCACATCAATTGGGAGTCTAGAGAATTTCCTCTTTCTTACCTCAAACTCATCCTTGCTATTGGCCCAATAGTCCTTTATGTCATCTTTGTGGTGGTATTCCCTGCTGGCTCTCTTTTGTACTTCACCAGTGATATCAAAACCCAGCCTTTTGGAATGGTATGACAACCCAAGAGTGCTCATTTCCTCCTCAGAAGCATAGGATGAATTAATTGAAGGGCATACCTCGCTAGTACCTATCTTCAGAGGAAAATCTCCACCAAATCCAGTTTTATGCTTATCTTTCTTAACAATGGCGTCAAAGTCACATATTCCTCGTGACCTCTAGAAGTACAACATGGTATGTGGGATACCTTGGAAGCCTGTATGGAGCTCTTTG
The DNA here is from genome assembly GCA_007258455.2 of Sequoia sempervirens. Classification (NCBI taxonomy): domain Eukaryota; kingdom Viridiplantae; phylum Streptophyta; class Pinopsida; order Cupressales; family Cupressaceae; genus Sequoia; species Sequoia sempervirens. Next base: position 10,256,287 of record VDFB02000015.1, on the reverse strand, counting down.
AAAACCATCAATTCTTATGTAGGAAAAGGTGGGAAACTGTATGAACCAAGCCCCATACCTTTTGATCAGCTCCTTAGCATCATCTGATATTCTCACATGCTCTGCACCTTGGAGCAATCTAGTGATGTGCATGGTGAATGCATCATTCACCCTCCTGTAACTTGAGCTTCCTAAGTGCAGTTGAGGATAAACTTCATAGATTACATCCTGTCCAAATATTCCTCTTGTACTCAATCCTTTATAGGGATGGAATCTTGCAAGTGCATACACTAGATAAGAAGTCATGGTGAATGTCTTAGTCTGTAGCACATTACACATTTTTCATGAATCACCATACTTATAACACCTTCCCAATGATAATTAATATTTTCCTGCTCCATCCTCACAATAACATAGAACATCCAATTGTCGAACATACCTGCACTCTTTAAGCCTACCACCTGGCTAACCAATGTGATGGCATGATAGATTTCTTGTTTAAACTTTGCCCTGTGCGACTACTTAGGAAGTTTTGAGAAATGAGACTTTGGCTTCTCAAGCCAAGAATTGATAACCTGTTGTGACTTAATAGTCTCCTCCTCATAGTACCTCTTAGCTGCCTCCATATTGAATGCTACTACATGTGATTTATCAGGCATTTCAAAAGTTTGTGCAATAGAGAAAGGGTTAAGATTAGCCAATACTCTCCCTTGAGGATTGATTATCCTTTGTGAATCCTTGTCATAGTGTTGGGCACATTCCAATACCAACTCATAACACTAAACTGTGGGGGGAAATCCTGCTACATGATATAATCTTAATTCCTTTAGTCTCCTAGCTAGCACTGGAAGATCTTTTCGTGCCATCCTTTCCTTAAACTCCTCATAGTCCCATCGACCCACATTCGTGTCTAAAACTTCAGACCAGATAGAGGCTATCTTACTTTCCAGAATCCTGCTCTTTATGTCCAATTTAACCCTTTCTGCCTCTGAGATAGAGGATCCTTCCATATCACCCTTAGTTGTTCCAGTCGCTACCTTGCTACCCTCAACCTACATCCATCGAATACTAACATGAAAATTCAATTGTTGATAACATAGTCATCAAAATGTTATCTCAAAATCATAATAAAACTATCAAATCAACTATAAACCACCAAACTGAGAAGTTTGGGATTCCAAGATAACCAGGGAAAACCAGTCTGGGAGGAACTTCAAAAAATTCCAGACCAGGCGGATTTTCCTGAAGAAGGCACAAAAATCAACAATAGATCATTGAAATGAAGAAAGGATGTATATAACATTGTAATCTATCAATTTAAAGCATGGGATGTTAAGAATTCATCATTACATTCATCCATCTCATCCAATCCCTAAGTTCCACAAAGTTTTCCAGAGAATTCAGAAAAATTCGGCCGGACCGGAATTCCGCGAAAATAACAATACCATATGAACTTCGGTGAAACGAAGGGACGAAGGAGAAATCGGGAAAATCCAGGATCGAAGAAAATCTATGAAGAAGGAAAGATTTTTAATTTTCAACACATTCCGGGAAAACGGAGGGGACTAGGAAACTCGGGGAAATCCACCAGCGCAGGAAAATCCTGAAATTGAAGGAAAACCCGAATACTGATGTTCTTACACGATCTCGCTCAAATTGACCGAACGATCACAAATTTGAGGAATTTGGGCCTGCAACAAGTTTTACCTGAACCTTCTGTTGATTTTCATTGAACTTAAAGCTCCTCTTAAAGAAAATCAAAAGGGAATGGCGATGCCCTAGGTATGAAATCCTAAAGATCCACCATTGACGCACAGACAAATTCAAGATTTAGGTTACTCAACTGCTAGGTTTCATAGTATAATCATGGCCCACAAGCAAGCAAGATGAAAGTGAAAATCAAGCATGAAACTCACTTGGGGAACCATCAATCTAATCAACATCATGCAACCCTAGCTTCGGAATACCCAAACACATAGAATTTTGAACTCCGAGCACATCTAGGATGTTGAAGGACCACTCACATTCATCAATCAAAAGATAGGAAACGTGTACATACCATTTGATGAAATGGAAATAAATTATAGCAATGATAGACAGTAATCCCAAACTCCCAAGCAAGCTTTGACAACACTGACACCCAGAGAACAACTACCAAATCCCATAATTCAAAGGTTTAGCATGCCAATTTCAGCCAAGCACCACAAGATTGAACACCCCAACTCAATAGAACGCAAATGATAAAGCATAATGGCAAGAAAATCCCCAAAAATTGATTAAATACATCCTTCACAATTCGTACGAGTGATCATAAATGCAATCGACAAGACAAGCTGAAGAAATTCAAAAACCTGACGACAAAACGAAATTTTTGAAAAATCCGGTCCATGCAGAATTCCACGAAGTCCCAGATTTCCCAAACTGCAGTGTTAATCTCTTCGCTGGGTTTTGAGTGAAATCCGGGAAAATCTGGATGGAGCGAACAATCTCGAAATGGAGTAAAAACCCGAACTTCGTTCAAAACTCAAGATTTTCAAAGTGCTTCCTAAAAAGGGGGCATTTGCACAAATAAGATAAGCATTCAATCACGTGAAAAAGTAACCAAAACCTCAACATAACAAGGGCCCAAAACCAAAAGCGAAAGCAAAAGAGGGTCCTTGCTTTCAGCAGGGCGTGTGTGTAAAAACTGTACATCTTTCTCTCTCATTCTCATAGTGAAGCTATGCTGAAATACTCTCTCAAGCAATAGTCAAGACTCCTCTTTCTCACAAGTCTATCATGTCTATCAATCCAAGAGGAGAGCCACAAGATGTTGGTAACACTATTTTGTTATTCTATTTTACATGATCTCATCTTTGCCTATTTGATTATATTTGTGCTAGGGGTTCTCCTCCTTTGTGGGGCTTATTTCTATCACACATTTTTGCTTTACACATTTTATCTATCTTGATCCTATCTAGTTGTTTGTGGAGGTGGAAACACTAAAATGAGGGTTTGATGGAGGAAAACTCGTAAACAACCCCCAACATTTTTCCTGTTTTGTCTGTGTGCAGATGAACAGATTCAACGAGTTGGGTATTTTAGATTTTGGGCTTTTACTGTCTGTTTCATCAAAGATGACAATGTGGTGCACAAATGTTCATGTGAAGTGTTGGCATCCATGGCTGAGAGATAATCCTCTTAAAGGTACAATCTTTGGTTTCTGTACTTTCTATTTCTATATACTAGAGAATTTAATTATGTCATTTACTCTTGTAATTAAGTGATTTTAAAATTCTCAATAGTTAAAAACTTAGTGTCGATTTGGTTAAATTGTGTGAATATTATTTATTATTTATCTTGTCACCTAAGCAGTGTATTTTGAGGTAATTGAGGGCTATTTTCTCCTTAAGACCTCACCATATTGAGGGTAGTGAATCCCCTCCTTTACATATTATAAGAGAAAACTCCAAATGAGAAAGGGATTAGATCATGACAAGTGTCATCATCACATATGATGAGACAAAATGATCTAATAATAGCTCAAACTAATAAAATTAAAAAACTCCTAATTTTAGCTTAAGTGCATAAACTAAAATGATCCTAATAATAAATTAGATATTAATTAATTATTAGCTAATAAATGATTAATTTAACATAATGTAAAATGAGGTGGAGGAATTTGTAGGTGTTAGTTGTTGATGACCATGCCATTGTTGTTTCTCATCTACAATCCCTATTAAGCTCTTATATTTTCATACTTTCAACAAATTGGTGTCTTTTTTTGTCCCCCAAAACCTATGGGTAATTATTTTATTACTATTGTATATTCTCTCTATTGGTGTGAATAGAGGTTTCTTGTATTTGGTTTACCCTTTATAGTGCGATCAAGGCAGATTATCTAACTAGTTTCTAGTTAATCCCTATTCACACATGTTCACATGTTAAGTTTACTTAGAGAGTTAGGAATATTTCTAGAAGCATCTTGTAGACATGTGATCTAATCTTATCTTATCCCCTAGTTGTCACATGACATAGGATTAAGACACTTGTATTTATCCTAGTTACTCTTATCCCTCAACCTTGCTTATATATGCAAGACCTTATTTGTACATTTGTATTGTATAGACATGTTCATTGATCACACTTGATCTAATATATTTTACATCAATTGTTCAAATTTCAAGTTCTTTTTTTTCTCTCTTGTGGAAGGATATTTTGGCTTTAATAGATGATTTTGGAAGCATGAGTCTTTGAGTGACTCTAATATGGTATCAGGGCTTCAAATATGTAAATCCCCTTCTCAGATTTGAGAGTGATTTATGCATGAGTGTTTATCAGGTTACAAATATTGGTGAATCTTGAAATTGAGTATTCTCTTCTATTGCATCATATGATGATGTAGAGAACAAAAAAATTTGATAGAAATATTAGATTTTGGGGGGTTCCTCTTTGTGGCTTTGTATTGCAGGATCATTTTGGAGCTTGTTGGTGCAAATTGAGTACAAGGTGTCCAAAAAAGTTAATTCTTTTTTTTTCCAAATTGGACATGTGAGGCTAGATCTACAAGGGTTTGAAGTTGAGAGTTGGTTGCTAGATCTAGAAGGTAGTTGCAACATTGAAGTATTTTGGGTCAAAATCAATTTTTCTATCATGTCTAGAAGGCCCAAAAAGCCTAAGATTGATTGTTAAATTGTCAAATTTGGAGCACTTTTCCTTGAGTCTTTAGAAAAATTTCAGCCCCCTTGGTCATATAGTTGCATCATCATTATTGTGTGCATAGGTCTACATTTGAGTATAGCTAGAATAAAGCCTATGTTTCTAAAAATTTAACCTTTTCGAAAAATCCATAGTTTTATGGTAGGGTTGTACTTGCAATCAAAGGTAGTGTCAAACTATAGTTCGTAGTGTACTCCAACTAGAGGTTGGCACATAGAAGGCCTACAAGCTGCACCACCAAAATCCTCATTGGCGATAATAGATGCCCAAAATATATCAGTGGCCACGAAGAATATTTTGGGTTGTAAAGATCCAACCAATAAAAAATATATTCTATCATACAAAAGCATATTCTATCCCATGAGGTATATATTGTCAAGGGAACAAATAATTTTGGAAGCTTCTACATTTAGTTGTCTACGTTTATTTGGATTAATGTTTTGAATCACACTAAGTGGTTCATCATCAAGAAGAGGAGAATATTCTAGTGAACCTTGTGCTAAAGTTAGTGCAAAGTTAGCAAGTTAGCCTCCCAAGCTTGCCCCCCATACATGGAGTTTTTCTTTTTGCACTTGATTTTCAAATAGTCATAACTTAGGCTCATGATCTCTTTTTGTGAGATTTTTCTTTTGATTTGGGGCCTAATTTTGTGCTCTTCATATTGGTGTTGATGGTTTCTGATTTTGGCGCTTCATTTTTTTAGAAATCTTAGATTCTCATAGGTGTTGTTGAGAAATTCTCATTCCGACAAATGCCAAGGCTCCATTCTCGCTCCTACAATTAACATTTTTTGGTGCATATTTTTAAAAGTGCATAATTTTTCATGTAATTTGGAGTGGTGTGGCTAGATTGATCTTACTATATTAGAAAATTATACTTTATTTTGTGGTCAAATTTGATATTTGCATGTACTAAGATCAATTTCACTTCACAATTTTGGGAAAGTGGCACTTGTAAACGAACTAAGGTAAAGTGTCAAATTATACTTGCTTGGAGGGTTCTTCAATTGAGTGAAAAGGGGTAGCATTGTATGCTTTCTTTCTCACATTCTCTCTCATTGCAACAACAATCTGAAATGGATAAACCTATTCCTTTACTCACACTTTATAATTACTTTGAGTGAAGAAATGAAATGGAAATTCACTTGATAAATTTGAAATTATATAGGATAATAATGGATATTGATATAGGAGATAAAACCGATAAAGAAAATCCTAAATGGTTTAACCATTGTGATGGAGCATTTGACACCTTGTGTATGGTTGTATCTTCTGATCCACACTTTCATATTATGTCTCCAAAATCACAAAATGAAGTGGAATAATTTGAACACTCTCTTTGGTAAACATGATAGTTTAAGATCATATTCATTAGAGAATGAACTCATAGGGTTGAACCCTTGAGGTTTTAACACCATTCAAGATTTATTCATCATATGGCTTCTTCACAATCTATGTTCTATTCTTTTGAGCCTTGTGTTCCGCCACCTATTTTGATGGGAAATAATGCATACATTAATGTAATTGAAAGGGGATATGTTGATATTAGGGATGTCACTTTCAATGATGTTTTAAAGTGTGTACCTTATTTGTCAATTAATATTATTTTCATTTATCAAATTACCCATGGTGGAGTAGGGAAGATTGTGGAATTCATTCTTGATTCAATTATCATTAGAGACTTGAAGAGTGGATATATTATTGATACTAGGTTGGTTGATAATGCATCTTAGTTATACACCTTTTCAAACTTTGTTCTTCATGATGGCTAAATGATCCTTTGACTATTGATCACACTTCTAGTGTGGACCATGATTTTGAGCAAAGTTTTTGCTACTTGAACTTGGGTTTTAGTACATGTGATCTAGTTCTTAAGCCTTGCATTTCTATCTCTTGCATCTACTGTTGCTTGTCATGATCCTTGTGTTGCTATATTCTTGGCTACTTGTAATTCAATTTAGTAGGGTATAAATTGTATTGCATATATGGTTACTTGGGATGAATGGTTGACATACATGACATGTTTGTTTGTAGAGTCCCATATTTTAGGTTTGGGAGACACCATTGATTGCATTCATCTTCTCTTTGATGGATTTGATTATTCTTTCAATTATTGTGAGGGAACATTCATACCCTTTTATTCTTTCTCCACATGATACATTCATCATAGTTGGACAAGTCTAGATACTTTTGAGAAGTATTTGGATGAGACATCTTTGTCTCCAGAGGAGATACTTGAGTCTTTGGTTCTTTTTCTTCATTCATATCTACTAGATTTTTTATTTTCATCTTTATCGGCATGGTCTAGAACATCTAACTTGGTATTGAAAACTTTCAACATCGACATGGAGACACAAGTAGTTTTAAGAGATTTCATACATACTGAGTTTTCTTCCTTCACATTCCTTTGAGGAATGCGAAGAAATCATCCATACACCTTTTGTTTTTTTTCTTCCTAAGGGGAGGAACATTGTTCAACAATCATGTACCATCTTCTACATTTATTTTTTAGCATCTGCCATTGGTATATGTTCTATATTGAGGTGGGGCTCCATAGTCTCTCTTTATCTCTCTTATGGGGGAATTTTTCCTCACATGGGGTTTTGTCCTTCTCATTCTTCATTGAGAGTATTTTTCTTATCTTTTCTCTTTTGGGGAGGTTTTTTGTCCCATTAGGGTTTCTCATTTTCTTCATTTGTGAGAGATTGCATATATACATGGGTACCTATCATGTCTTAGTACCTAGGACCTATCATTATATTTTCATCATTTTCATTTGTTCATATTTCTCCCTAAGTTGTGCTTAAGAGGGGATATTGGTGTGAACCTAGGTTTTTTCAATTTGGTTTACCCTTTGTAGTGTGAACAAGTAACATTATCTAACTAGTTCCTAGTTAGACTCTATTCACACATGTTCACATGTTAAGTTTACTTAGTGAGTTAAGAATATTTCTATAAGAATATTGTAGACATGTGACCTTATCTCATCCTCTCATTGTCACATGACATAGGATTAAGACACTTGTCTTCATCCTAATTATTCCTACCTCTCAACCTTGCCTATATAAGAAATACCTTATTTTTATATTTTATATTTTATATTGTATAGACATGTTCATCGATCATATTTAATCTAATATATTTTGCATCCATTATTAGCAATTTAGGATCTTTGTTTTCTCTCTTGTGGAAGGATATTTTGGTTTTGCAGACAATATTGGGAGCTTGAGTCCTTGAGTGGCTCTAACACTCTCCAACTTAAATATATAGGGCTTGGGAAATGAACAAAACTTGAAACCATAAGCTTATCTTGAAGATCAACTTTGTTTGGTGGACTATTATGCCTGAGAAAATATTTCTCCAAGATAATTTGCAAGGGAAATGTTCCTCATTCCCAAATAGATGTTTGTTGTGCCACACCAATGAAGAAACTAATTATCATATTCTCCTTCATTGTAAGTTCATAACTAAGTTGTTGAGGGAATTATTTAGGAAGTTAGAGATTTATGAGATTTCCCTAGGGTTGTAGGATTCCATTAGGTGTTGCTAGTATCCTCCATTTACCCACCCTCTCATTAAGGGAATTTCGAGTCACCCCTTCACATGTTGTTTAAGGAATTTGGAAATAGATGAATAATAGGATATTTTTAGACAAATCTCAAAGTGAAAAAAAAAAATTAGTTGGCAAAGATAGATACAATGATGAATGTTGAGATTTTTTTCATAAAAAATCATATTCCTACCTTCTTAGTAGGAATCCATAATTATTTGCAATTAGGGGTTTAGGAGAGAGATTAATAATATGGAATTTAGTAAGAAAAAGGATAGGAGGAACATGAAATGGTTTCCTCTCAAGATTGGATGGGCTAAATTTTACTTTAATGGGGATTCCAAAGGAAATCCTAGGAATTCTAGTGTGGGAAGGGTTATTAGAATTGACAAAGATGAGTTAATTGATGCTTGTGTTGAAAGTATAGGGTTTAGAACCAATAATGAAGTGTAGGAAACAATAAATAGTTGGGTTGTTCAACTTGATTTTTTAATTGGCTTAAGTAATTTCGTTCTTGAAGAAGATTCTAAATTAATCATTGACTACATTAACACAACTCTAAGTCTAGTTGGATAGGGAATTGCACATTAGACATTAGACAATTGATTAATAACCTCTCACTCTTCTTTTTTATGCATGTCTTTAGAGGGAAATATATTGGTAGATGAACTAAGTAAAGAAGGCACAAGATGTGGTATTTAGTAGTGCTAGAGATTGGTGGATGACATCTTGGAGAGTGTGCACATTTTTGTTAATGATATGACAAATCTACCTAAATGGTACTCCTGACCTTGGCTTAGTGGTTGATGGTCTTTTCAAGGTTCTTAAGGACATTGATTGTAATGATATATTGATTTACATAAATTTTTGGATTTGGGTTAATTGGATCATTCCCTTATATATCAAGGTCATCGTTTCTTTGAAAGATAATATTAGGAGGTTCCATTTTAAGGGAAAAGTGAAATATTGTAGGGAAGTGATTATACCACTACATATCCTAGGTACATGATCCTTGGTGGGGATATAATTATGATGATTCAAGGTGTTAGTGGTATGTTGATAATGATTGTACTTCTCATCAAAATGATAGTTGAACTCCTTATTTATCCATATGGTTTACTCATTTTTCATTTTGGTTCATGGTCAACCTTGTTCATTGAAGTTGTTTTCATTGATTTTCAACCATGAGAGGAGATAAAGTGAGGGTTGATCCCTACTCCTATGAGGACATCAAGCATAACCAAGAGCTATGTGACATTTTTAGTAAGGGGATGTGCAACATTTTGATTTTGGGTGCCTTCAACACTACCCTCTCTATCTAATTTATATAGGCATGAAACACAAGTAAGGTGAAAATTGGCAATGTGGAGTTTGAAGTCATTGAAGGGCTTATTCATGACAATACGTGCTTTGGTCTTGATATGTTGATGGTGAGATGAATGTGAAATATAAAAGTGAGGGACTTTATCAATTCATCTCTCATTGATGATGAAAAAATCTGTAAACATAAAAATGGTTTAAAGAGAGGGGATTTCCCCTAGAATGAGGTGAGCCTAGACTTAATAAAGTGTTTTATTTTGGAAGGAAATTTTCAATGCATTTGCATGTATCACTTTCCTTTGTTATGCCACGTTTACCACAATATACAAGTAAGATTTCCATTATATCTCTTTCCTTCTATTGAAACTTATGTCAATGAGGTTGGGTGCAATAAGGTGAGTGTGCCTCTATACCAACACCCCATCTATTGACTGTATCAGTTTTTCTTGAATAGTTCCTTAGTCCTTGGCATTGTCCACCGACTAGATGTGAATAACCCTAAACCTACTAGGAAGGGCAAAAAAATAATGGTCCTAAGATTTATCCCAAGCATGTTTCTAATATTTCTCCTTCTCCTAAGAACCATAAGTTTCAACTAGGGAATAAAAATTATAAGAGAAAACCCCCTAGTGCCTATGAGAAGACACCTATGGATGATAAAGAAAATATTTTTTTTTCTACTTCAAAGAGCTTAGAGAATTATTTTAATTTGAGGCTTAACCCATTTTCACACTCCTATATTATGGGGACGGGTGATAGTGATAAAAAGTAAAAATAAAATTAATTTTGTTATTAGTAGTCCTAAAAGTGAGAGCCCTAAAAGAACTAGAGAGAATATTGTAGTGGCTAGAAAATATTCTCACCTTGCTACCTATCAACCTAGATCCATTTCCCCCCCTTGTTGATGAGGTCAATCTTGTGGATCCAAGAAAAGGTGAGGATGATTTGTATGTGTTCATAGTCCTTGAGAGGGTGGGATCAAAATTCGATGATAATATAAGTACTATAAATCATTCCCCTATTTATAGTGGGTTGGAAATAGAAGAAAAAATTAATTTATGTTGAGGAGAGGGAAGAAACCAAAACTCATAAAGCTAAGCTTACTATGAAGCACCCCTTCCAAGAGTAGAAAATAAACAACAAACACTATGCTTGCATCACATGTTATTTCAATCACAAAATGCTAAATGTTCTACAAAAAAAAATGGTCTAATTAAAAAGTAAAGTTAGAGAGTTGGAGGATTTTGTCACTAATGTTTTGAATTTGAGCAAACAATTCTTGGAATGTAGAACCTCACGCATGAAAATACTCGAAGAGGAGTTTACAAGGGCCAAATTGTAGAAGAAGATAAACACTATTATTAGTGAGTCTAGTGGTGATGTTGATTATCTCAAGGGTATTTTACAATATATTTAAGAAGAATGAGAAGTAACTCTCAATCTTTAGGGACAAGGCCATCCTTTTTGTCATTAGCTCATGTTTAGTGTCCTATAGCTAGTGAATTTCCTCTATGTTGTTAATGTGTTGTTAGTCTATTTAATGAATATTTTATGTAGTCACCTTGTCAAGACATATTTTAATAACCATTTGGCTCTTGTAATGGTAGGGACCCTTTGTTTTCCTTTTTATGTAATAAAAAGCATCATACTTTTTCACATTCTTATAACTACATTTTAAGGAACGAATTCAAATTTGTATTCATCATTGACATTAAGAATATAGTGATTATAAAGTGTGAACTCTCTAAGAAATATTTAACTCTGAACATTTTTCATCTTTTATGCATTAATGAGTACTATAGCCAAATTATAAATATTAACTTCCATGAGTTTTTCCTATTGATTTGAAATCACTTTTTAAGCATGCCATATATAATGTCACTTTTTTTCAATGTTCCAAACAAAGCTTACATAATCCAATTATCATCCCTTATAGTAGTTAATATTGATATTATCAAAAGTATATCTTAGGATAAATTTTTCTTAAAAATTGATAAACCTTACTAGCAATACAAATTACTATCAAGAATGACATAAATTGCTAAGGATATTTGCATATAACATGCTTTTATAATCATAAAACATTTATAACTAAGAAGCCACTCCATATTTTCTATGATATTTATATCTTATCCAAATTGTAGGTTTCCCTATAATATTGGAAAGGCATATGGATCATTAATTTTCTTTATCAAGGATACAAAAAATGCTAGCATATCAACATAAGGAAGCTTAAAAATATAGTGTTTCAATATGAACTATTACATAGTCCTCTTTTACAGCTTAGAAGAGCATATCATAACCACTTATTTCACAACATTCTCACAACAAAAATAAATCATTTTTGATACAAGATCATCCTAAGGAGTTGCAAAATCTTGTGCCACCAAAAGCATCTTTGTGAATTTTATTTTTCATATCTTGTGTTGATGTTTTCTTATGTTTTGTGTTGTTTTTGGGAACTTGGTGGTCCCACACAAACATGACTCTTGTGCCTTGATGAAATTGTTTATGTCTTACACATGTTATTCTTGGAAATGGAAGAGCATCTTAGAGTTTATATAATTGACATTATCAAAAAGAATTTCCTTCAATTTTGGTTTGTAAATAAAAATGATGGGTTCCTTAGGGTTGGATGATCTATGTAAATTTTAAATTATTAATCTCTTGAAATTGGACATCTCACTTGGTGGGAATCTTGGATTTATCTTCTTGGCATTATATGTTGGTCAATGACATGTTATTTTTTCTATTCAATAAAGGGTTACTTATAACAACTATTATGTTGCAAGAGTATTTATTATATGTAATAGATGACAAGTTACATAAATAAGGAATTTTTAATTTTCCCAAATTAACTTGAAAAAATTGAGGGCTCTATCATGTCTATTTTTAGAAAAGAGTTAAAAATTTAAAAATGGAATCTCGACCTATATTGATGGTAGCTCATCTTGGCTTCAATTGAGGGAGTTTGACCAAAATAATTTTTCTTAGGGAGTATATATTTCGATGCTACTTTCTTGGTTTTGGCCTTCCATTTTGAGCAATTTTTAAAAAATTGTTAAAACAAGATAATTGAAGGTTGAAGGAAGTATGAAATTTTCTTCATTCTCTCCATGGATTTAAGGGGTACTTATCATTTGAGTTGGTTTGTAGATGTTTGGTTTAGGAGTTATGTGTTTGTATACCATTTTGTAGGTTTCTATTGTTGATTTTGTAAGGGGAAACTTGGTCAAAATTTCCCTAGGATATATTGTTCATGTTCCAAGAATGTTGAGCAGGCATTTAAAGTTTAGTGGTGTTGTGCTTGTGTATATCATTATTGCTAGTTGAAAATTTGTATTTATACATGTGAATAGGAATATTTCAAGACAACCAATGGATTCAAATGCAAATAGGAAATCAAAATCAATAACACTAATCCAATAATCGAATATGCCTATTACCAATACAGTGATAATGATAGTCAAATGAAAGAAAAATCAAGAATGTAAATCAAACTAAGCTAATCTAACCTACTTTTATCTCACTCAAAATCACCAAGCCATACTCCATTGTCAAAATTATAAGGTTATGCTTCTTGATATGATATGTGGATTGCTCATAAACTTAACACAACCTAGTTATGTGAAACAAAGATTGATAATGATGCACTGTAGGAGCTTGGATGCCAATTTGAGGAGGGGATTGAATGACCAAAGATGTTTGATTTATAGGAATTCATCATGTGATATCAATAGTGTGAGATGTAATATCAAATCGATGGTTGAGGATGAATGAGAGATCAAGAAGTTGTATATGAGCTTGCATGAAAAGATGAAGTGAACTGAACTAAAGCTCATTCCCTATTTTTAAGAAAGAATATTAAATTTAGTTTGGTTTCTAAATTTAGGTTTTTGGAAGAATAAAGAAAGACATGCTATTATTAGGAAATAAATAAAATAAATATTTTATTTATTTTTTCAAGGAATGTGCAACTAAATAAATTAAATAATTTATTTAATCTTGAAGGGATAATTAGCTAATTAAATAATTAAGAAATTATTTAATTATGAGGATAAGAAAAGAATGTACGATTCTTTAATTAAATAATTAAAAATTACTTAATCACATGGACAAGAATAATGTGTGATATTTAATTAAATTATTAAAGAATTATTTAATTATGTGGATAATTTTAGTTAAAGTGGATGAGGGAAAATGATTTAATTAATTAAATAATTAAAAAGTTATTTAATTAAAGGAAATAGAGGGAAAATGATAAAATAATTAAAAATTATTTAATTAAGTGTGATGGAAGGGGTGATGAGTGATAATGAATAAAAATGATCATTTAGAAGAAAATATGATGCATGATGATGATGATGTGAAATGATGAATTAAAAGAATGTGTTAGATAGTTTTAGGTGTCTACATTTTGCCTTTGTTTAAGATAATGTATCAATTGCATTGTTTGAAAGACATGTTGATTTGGAAAAAATGGTAATAATGATGCCCCACTGTGCCCCAGTGGATGAAGGATGATGGTGGGATGGCAGGTTTCCCCCTTGAAAAATTGACTGGAAAAAATAATTTTTGGGTCGGGCTCATGACAAGTAAATATGATAAGTTTGGTGAAGACAGGGATAAAAATTGGGTTAAGGTTGGCAAGGAAAATGATTGGGATAGTTTGGTCATGATGAAAATGGGACATGACGGGTGGGATGGGGGGGAATCTAGGGTTTGAAAGTCTATAAATAGCCTCTTGGAGGTCATTTTCAAGTCATTTGCACCCTCCTAGTTTAGAAATTTGAGATTTATGAGAGATATTTGAGCATGAAGTTGTTGGAAAAATGATTGGTTTACCACATGTGATACACTATAGAGATTAGGTGAAAAGTACCATAGGCCAACTAGAGCACCTCCATCGGTATGTATCAAACCCTTTCATCCATAGTCATCAGTTTGTTCACATTAAATGCTAGGTCTAGGGAGTCCATCAATTGTGTTGATCTAGGATTGACGCTTTTGAAACCTATCACATTGGGTTGGAAACCTAATGTGATGTGTTTGAATTTGATGAGTCACATTTGATAACTTTTATTGCTTTTTTATTTTTTGTTTGCATATGACTAGCATGTCTTGAAACCTTTGAAAGAAGGCTCACAATGATATGGGTAAAGTGATTCCTTTGAAAAAATCTGGCAAGTGACATGTCAAGTAGATGCATTTGATTTTATAGATCACAAATGAATGGAAAAACCCTATCAAGTCACATTTGAAATAAAGAACTAAAATTTTTGGTATTTTTCTAAGTTTTTGGAAAATTGATGTTGTGGGTGTTATGTTTATAGTCTGTTCTATTGAGGGAATGTCATCCCACAAAGTTGTAGTGGATTGTGTATCTTAATGAGATGGACACTGAGTTTCTATGTGTTATTGGATTATACCATGTTGCATTCATGCCTGAGATTTATGCACATAGGGCATTCATGACCACCATTGTTGATAGGTGGCATAGTGAGACAAGCTCATTCCAATTTCCAATAGGGGAGGCTAACATTACACTAGAGGATATATGGAGGATCTTGAGGATCCTGATTGATGGTGCACACATAGTGTATGATATTGAGAGTGGTGAGGAGGCATGCAATGAGTCTTCCATGATGATGATCTTGACATCGACAATGGAGAGATGGATCTAAGACTAGAGTAGGGGAATATAATGATATCCCCTTGGTGCTTGGAGGGTTTATGTCTACATTTATTACTCTAGATCATAGATTAGAGATATTTTTAGTTGGTTAGGTTGCATCCTTGAGAGAATGATGACAAATACAATGGTGTATGCTTGGGGGATGTGAATATCATGATATGCACTATGTGGTGTATAGATCTTCCCCTATTTTATTAGTTGGGGTGACACTACTTCATGTATGGGTGTGAGAGCATATTGCTATCATGCAGCCATTGGGACATGTTGATTAGTGTGTGAGGAATCCCTATGTTTACCGTTATGATGCTTTGTTAACTCAACAAAATTTGGGAGACCTTGAATACTGGAGGATATGCATAGATGATACAAATGCTTTCATTTGGAGCTCATGACTATAGTGTGAGGCATGGGATGATGAATTATTGCATATACCTTTTTGCAGACAAACCAAGTGGTTGATTGGGTAAACATCACACATCTTGGAGAGATATCAACTTGACAGGGTTAGGAGATAGTTTGGGGGGAATTATTATGTTCCCCAAGAGTTGGCTATGTTCATTTGTACACAATGAGAGATAATTTATTGGGGACCTATGGCTAGCCCTCGTGTCACTGTATTAGAGTTTGTTGGATTGGTGCCCATATAGTGGGTGTGAGAATCAACAATAGAGGATGTGGGGATGACCCATGATTATGACACATGGTGGGTAGTGCAATGACCACTTAGATTCACACACCTAGATGGTGGGTTAGTGAGGTGATAGAAATGAGAGGCAAAACCAGACAAGGCTTTTCAAGTGAGGAAATATATAGAGCCTGTTAGGATTGATAAAAAATTTCATAAGCCTACCTTTAAAAAACCCTAACCCTAATCCAATGAAAAATTGTATTTTTCTATGATTCCTTTATGCAACCTATCACTCAATTTGTCATATAAATTTTCCACTCTAAGTATCCCATTTGTTCTCCAATAGTCATCTTCTTATTAAGCTCATACTTGTTATTAGGTCCTAATGTGAAATAACCTATATCGGGGAGACTACACCATATTGGTATGAGTTACTTTAAAGTGCCTCTGATAAAATGATTTGCATAAACATCATCAAAGAAACTACAACATATCGATAGGAGATGCTTTAGAGTCCCTTTGATGAAATGACCGATATTAAAAAACATCAAATTTATTGAAGAGACCAAATTATATTGGAAGGAACTTGCGAAAGTCCCTAGATCTAATAATACAAAGGGTAAATATTACATCAACCGAAATAAAAAATATATAATTTAATATGAGGGCCCCTGGATACATCAAAGTAACAATGGAAATTCAAATAGACAGTTTCAAGACTTTTTTGATGGAAAGATCAAAGGGACTTTTGGATATCATATTGAGTAGTTTTAAGTCCCTTTGATGTAACAAAAAGGGTGTATAAGTGACTTAAGGAATTCATCAGGGAGAAAGATAAGTATCAATGGAAGAAAATATTGGTCCCTTTGACACAACGAAGGAACCTCCCTACCTTATTGATATGACAACAATATTTTGAGAAGACAATTGACGACAATGACAGATTAATCAATGGTCGATATTAAAAAGTACTAATGTTACTTTTGATGACAAGAAATTTGGCATCAGATGACATTTATGAACTAGAACCGAATGAGTTATAAACCAAATCTTGGTTTTATTTGGTCTTGAAAATCCTTGAGCATCCAGAGAAAGAAGAGACGAGGAACGTAGTAGTGGTTGGCGACGAAGGAACTTGAGAAGAAATTTCTGGTTCAAGTAAATTCCTGAATTTGAATTGAGTTTTCCTAGAATCCAAACCAATTAAAATTGCAAGTAATAATTAGGGTTTCCACAAATTGATACCATGGAAAGCACATCTAAAACACTTAAGGATAAAAGAAAAAAGACATAAGCTCAACATTTAAATCAAGATTTGATTGATCAATGCCCTAGCTTTGAATTGAGGTCTAGAAGAAGTGCACAATTGAACCTCGGAGCTGAAAAATTAGAAGATAAATAGAAGGGTCTGGGGGACACATGGACTCCAATGAGGGGTTATGATATGTTCATATATCATTACAAAAAAATGCATAGGCACCATCCTGTATCCAACCCATGGAGATTGAATTTGTGGAGATTACTAGCACCCAATGTATTTGTTAATGTGGAATTGATTAAGGTACTTGTAGAAAGGTATGACCCAAAAACACGTATGAGTTATTTCGTAGATGGGTCTTCTTTTGTTCCTATTACAAAGAATTATATTTCCACAGTGTTTCAATTGGACACAAGTGCAAATTTTAAAATTAGGATTAGAGACCTTTTAGAAGAGTATCACAATATGGATACTAGTTATAAGAGATGGAAGCTACCTTTGCATAAACCGCGAGCTAAAGGGAATCGACTCAAAGTATTTTCAAATGATGAACACCCTCCATTCTATGTGATCTTATTTAAAGAATATTTTTAGTATACTTACTACTCTACTAGTCAAGTTCTGGGTTTGGATGCTCCTACACCGATGTCCACAACTCTAATGGTTTTGATAGTTGATATACAAAACCAAGATGCTAGACCATTTTATTATGTTGAATATTTGAAAAATGATCTCAACTGTAACCTCACCTCTATAAAAAATAACAATGAATGCATATATTTCACACATTATTCATTGTTTATGCATCTCATCCTACAAGAGGGGAAAACCATGTGAATATGGAGTGATAATTTGAGGATAAAAGATATGGATGATAATGGAAACATTAGGCCTATACAAATGCAGACTACGATATGGGACAACAGATGTGTTAGATCACATTATTTATACTTCAAAGAGTATTTTGTGAGACCACTTTTCAAGCTTCTTGGTCACCCTTGTGACTATAATTTATCACCAAAAATACAAAAGTTTCTTTGACCTAAGGACAAGGATCAAAGAGGAAAGGTTAACCATAACTAGGGAGACTAGTATGCATATGATGATTTCACTAAGATCCAGGTGTATGGTTTTGAAGGAACCCCATTCCTCTTACCAAAAATAGTTCTAGATAGGATAGCATACTTGGAAATTGTTAGGTAGATGACTTATGTAGATTTTATGCATCTTAAGTGCTATAAAAATAGTCAATCATGCCTAGTACACTTCTTTCGTGATTTTTTCTGTTGTTTTTGATAAAGGATATGAACTTATTGAAAACAAATCAAAACATTATAATATTCCAAAGGGAAATGAGAGAAAGGGATTTGACCCTAAATAGTTTATCAATAATGTCAAATTGAAACAAAATTTAAAGGGATATCAACATGTGCTCTTTATAGAGGATGACCTAATTAGGAACATTGATGAGTTCCATGCAACCAGAAGAAGAGATGTATACAATAGAGTGATGATGGCCAAGGCTTGGAAAATGAGTAACAATTTTTTATACATAGGTACTTTCCCTGAGGTTAAGGATCCTTTGGAAACATTGGATAAATTAATTTTACATGAGGTTGAACTAACTAAGGATGTTCCACCTTTTGTGTTCAAAAGAAGAAAAAATGCTCCTCCGATAGAGGATGTTAGAGCGATGCAAGATGAGAATATAGATACATTATTCCATATCTCTCCACAACCCACCCTAGATGTTAGTTTATTTGTTGATACATTTATGGCAAGTGAAGAATAAATTGAAGGTGAAGTTGAATGTGTACAAGTAATTAAACCTATTATTGAAAATTATGATCCCCCACCAGAAAGAAATGTAGTTATGCTAGAATCTTCGAATCGGCTTTCTAATGATGTTAGGCATCTTGCAAGCCAAATGATTTTTTTGTTAAATCTCCAGAGTTTAGATCATTTTTTTATGAATATAAAGGAAAAATGATAAGGGAAAAGATTAAGGAAATTACTCCTGAGAAGGAAGCAAAAGCCCTAAAGGAGTTGCAAAAGGAAGTGGATAAAGAAATGGAAAATATTACTCCAGAGAAAATATGAGAATTACTAGAAGAGGTTGGTGTTATGCTCCTCTCAGGATGGGATATAATTTTTGCAATTGTATTTGATAGCTTTAGGAAGAGTTAGAATAAAACCTTGAAATTGAGCACCGAAGGGGTGGATAAAATCTACACAGGTTCAGGATACAATTTTGATAATGCAACTCTTCAGATTTGGGCTCTGTATCCACTAGGCAAGAGGCCAACAACCATTGATGACCCAAACAAGGTCTTTGGTCACCTTCTTGTACATAGAGTGGGAGATACTGATCCAATTGAAATTGTTGATCTAAACATTAATGTGGCCAAATTTACTAAAATCCCAGATTGAAAAGTTAATGAAGGACAATAAAAAATATGCTTCTGTAAATGAAAATTTAAGGCATGAAATAGCAAGGTATAAAGACAAGTTTCCATATTCTTCAAGATATTACCCACAAGAGCTAGATCGTGATGTTAGGCTATTAGAAGCAATGAATGAAAATGCATATTGGAAACATAAAGTTGAAAAGACTCAGAAGAAATGTGACAAGTTGGATGAAGAAATGAAGTCTATTAAGTTTAAGATTGTTTTAGAGTTGATAAGAAAAAGGTTCGAAAAGGTAATTGAAAAGGCTAAATTTTTTTGGATAATTTACACTACTTGACTTATGCTACTCTCCAAGAACACAATAAATTAAAACACAAAATGATAGAAAAAAAGGAAGAACCAATGGCTAAAGGAGATATTGATAGTCAAATACTTAAGATGTGGGATGAACTAGTTGATATGCATAATCTATTTCATGTTGTGCTTACAAAAGAGCTTGGTGACTTTGATCAACCATTGGATATGCCTTTTCCTGATTTCTTTGATGATGTAGGTGATCTCAAGGAACAAAGTGTATGGAAGGATGAATTGGATCAGTTAATGCCTCGAGCCCTCAACTTGGTAAATGATGAATTGATAGTGATGGACAACACACACTCGCAACTGGAAGGGATGTTTTCTTTGGAGTTCTATGAGGGATTCGATTGTCGTCATTGATATGTGTGCCAGTGAAAGATATGTTGAACATATTTCCCGCATTAACCTGTTCATTGCACAAGTGGTGTAGAGACAGAGTGCCTCGTCGGATCCAAAAATATATATTCATGAAGATGAAGATTGCCAAATTTTTATGTTTACAAACTTTTAATTATGTTTAATCTCATGTTAAAAGTAAATAATATTAATGAATAACTATTTCTTTTGATATATAATGGTTTGTAGCTTGTATGCTTCCTTCATTTTGTATAAGAAGGAAACCAAGACTGAAAAAAAGAGATATAGATAGGGTAGAATAGAATAGGAGGTGATGTTAGAATATCATTTTTGAAAAGAAAAGACTTCTAATACATCTTGTAATATATTTTTAAGAAAATTAATGGAGAAGAAACTATAATTTGGTGGTTGAACTTTTTGTTTCAGTTGTTTGTTGTCATTATTGTGTATGATTATGTGGTTGTCTCCAATTTGATATTTCCTTATTATTTAAATTGATATATCAAGGATATATTTGATTTATTAGAGCACATTTACTATTTCTGTGAGGTTCTTTTAACTGGTTTCTTCAAAGAAGAATTAAATTCTTTTAATTAAATCATAGTAATTTGGGAGGATCATTTGGATGATAAGAAGAGTCCCATAATCACTTCATTGCACGTTTATGTAAGGCATAAACATATAAATTTCCAAACAACTTGAGTTATATCCAAAAAGGAGGACACATCATTCATAGCTTGACTCCATTTCCTAACAAGAAGAAGACACTGATCATATACATTTTTGAAAGTAATATCTCATAAAACATCATTCATACATTTAATTTTCTGCATTAGGAGTAGGAGTAGGAATAGAAGTTGGTTTTACATTTAAATCATCTATTTCAAAACCCTTGCACCATATTGAAATAGATTGGGAAAATCATTCAATTGAAGAGTTGTGATCACATGAGGATGATTTAATTGAAAAAATTGATCACACAAGTTCTTCAAAAAAGTTTAATCTACTCAATTAACACCATTTTAATCTTGGAGAAGTTTATATTCATTAGTGATCAAGGTAGCCACGCCAATGCATAGAAGAGCCTGAAGAGTAAGTAATTTCAACCATCTTGGTTGATTCCGTTCGTTGGCCAGATCCTTGTTAAACTTGAGGATAAAGCTTGGAATACTTTTAGAGTTTAGCAATCTACATATTTGGGAACCAATAGAGCCAATGAGTGGTAGTGGAGGAGGTGGCGGAGAGGGAGGTCCTGATCAGGGTAAGGTTGGTGCTCATGGAGATACAGACAAATGGTAGTGATAGTGATAGGTAAAGGGTGAGAGATGATGGTGATATAGGGATATGACTCGCATTGGCCCTATCTAAGTGAGAAAAATCTTGTAGAGTGAGATGGACATTGGGGAGAGAGGGAAAAAAATATTAGTTTAGATAGATCAGAGGATAGTTGAGCAAGATGATGGGTTAGCTCAATTCCAACAAGTGAAGATACATGTGACTCAATTGAATATTGATCATGATGCAAAGAGGGCATCCTATCAATAGCTAGAGGTGGTGAGTGGAGGTGGAGTAGGGGTTGGTAAAATCATCCCCATGAACTAATATGTTGAGGACACAAGGAGAATAATGTAGGAGTCTACTTATTACCATACATTGTACGAGGTATCTCTGCATGTAGGGAGGAGAGCACCCATATTCTTCATGAAGAGTGGGGTAGGGGGATCAATGGAAAGATCAGATGGGTCGGTGGATTTTCCATTGCTAGTTCCACATGAGCTAGCACAAGCAATGTCACTAGCAAATCAAGATCCATGGGCACAATAGACAATGGGTTAGCAAGTTTCTCATCCTCATCCACCTTCTCTTGGTCAAGAAGAGGAGAGAGGGAGCTCCATGTAGATAAATGATGCACAATCATTTTGATGTAGTTACATTTTTTATATGCCTGTGGTCAAATGTATACATATTCCTGGCTCTTGGTAGCCCCTTGTTTAGACATTGATGTATATGGACATTGATGTATGCATCTAATGATTTATATTTGGTTGATGATATATGATGGATGAATTTATGATGATGCTTAGATTAGTTGATCATATGATGTGATGCTATTACTTTTTTGTATTTTTGATGATGTATATGATGACTATATGATGATCATATAATTATGGGTGCATGATATGATGTTATGATGGTACTACTACTTTGTGGATGAAAGATGTGATGATTTTTTTTGTTTATGTCATGATATTTGGATAGAATAGTTAGTATGATGAGTAGGATAGAAGAAATGATTTGGGATAATAATGGATAGATGGATAGATAGATATATGGATGATATTGATCAAATATCAATGAAATATATAGTTATTGGGATGATGATTTGATATTTTTGATTGGAAAATTGGATGGGAAAAATGAATTTTCTTTTTCTTTTGGTTATGCTAAAAAATGTAGAGCAATCCTTATTTTGATATAGCAAGTAGATACTTTGCACCAAGGTATGAAGAACTAGTGTGACATCATATCTATTGCATGGAATTTGACTCTGCAAACAAATAGGAGTATCCTTGTTCATACTCGACATATAAAAAAACTTGTTTGATCATGTGAGAGAATGAAGTTGGTGCAAGAGCATGCAGGCGTATAGGCAATCAAAACCACCCAAAAATATCATTGGTTTGATTTTCTTCAATTTTGGTTTTGTTTGGTTTCATCCTTTGTAGTGCCTAAACCTCTTAAATTTGATGCTTTAACGAGATATGGAGCTTTGGTGGAATTTTATCAAATGTTGTATTTGCAAGAGTCTTGTTCGACATGTATGTGAAATAATGAAGTGAATATCGGTAGCTTATCAAAACTACTTAATGGGAACTCTGCCTTGGTCAATGTAGAAGCCATTAGAGTTTACAAATTTATCAATGTTGTAGTTACACTTGCATAATGATTTTTGAATATGCACAAACTAGATTAGTCACAGCCTTAGAAACACTCCAACATATACATTGGTAGATGTAAAGATGTTGACTTGACATATAATGTTCAATCTAAAGATGAATCGCCTGATTTGTTATTGGAAAATAACACCATCTTTTTTTTACTTCGATGGACTGAATTAAAATGTTGAATTTAATAATGTCTCCACCTTCAAAAAGGGTTGCAGGTTGGAAGAAATCATTTCTTTTGTTTTAAATCAAGGCACTAAAAGGGGGAACGATATATGAACCAACAACAATTAAAGAACTCCAGCTGGAAAATTTTAAAAAGGAGTCAATGCAAATGAGAAGAGATGTAGATTTAAACACCAATGAAAGTGGCACCAAGTTTGGGGTAACAAGAATAGAGCATGTGAGAATAAGAAGGGAAAGATAGAGCACCAAGTATAGGTTGGCAGTGAAAGTTTTTAACAAATATCCCATGTGGTGAGAAAGAGGGCATGGGTAGAAGGAGAAGTCGGTCTAGAGAAGACCATGATGAAGCAAGGAGCATAATTTGATGCACAATAGTGAGGGGCTTGATCTAGAGTAAGCAGTGATTCGGTCTTGAGAAAATACCATACATAGCATTGAGTGGAGTACAAAGTGTAGAAGTATGGGAGAGGTGCACATGGGTCTTGTGAGGCTAAGAGAAGACCGTAGATGCATGAAATGGAGTGGTGTTAGTGCGTAGCAGAGGAGAGTAGTTTAAAAACAATTTTTTTGTTATTTGGTTATAAAATTTACATTGTAGAATTTAACCATTTGTATTGAATTGTTTGAGACTCAAAATAATAGAAAAGATATGATTATGCTATGAGTTTTTGTTGTTGAGTAATTGCAAATTAAGACAAGAATATGAGGCCTTTTACATCAATTGGTATCAGAGAAATTAATCCTGAGTGTGGAGAGTATCCACTAGGATATATGGGAGGGAGTAATGGTTGTGGAGAGCTCAAGAGAATTGTTGCAGGTGTGTGTGGAGTCTTGAACAATTGAGAGTTGAGAGAGACAAACCGTTGATTGAAAGAGATGTCATCCCAAAGAGGAAGACCCAGATTAGAGGTAGTGCTGGAATGATTTTGAGACATGATAAGATAAGATATCATAAACAATATAAGAAATGAGGTGAGATTAATTGCTGGTAATGCAAGATATTCAAAGAATGAGGAAGAAAGTGAAGAGGAAGAATAGGGAAGAAGAAGAAGAAGAAGAACGACTAGAGGATGTTAGACAAGAAAGATTTTTGAGGGATCTTTCAAGAATTATGAAGATTAATAAAATGGATGTGCCAAATTTTTTTGGAACATTAAATATAGAAGAGTTAATTTATTGGATATGAGTGTTGGAAGAATATTTTGAGATGGAGGAAATTAGAGACTCGCAGCGAGTAAAGATAGACCAAATGAAATTGAAAGGGCATGTTGCTTTATGGTGGAAAGGGTTGCAGAGAGAGTGGGAAATGGATGGAGATCCCTAGATAATAAGGTGGAACTAGATAGTTACAAGGTTGAAGAACAAATTCATTCCTAGAGACTATGAGATGGAGTTATTCAAGAAGTTGCAAAATATGAAGAAAAAAGATGAGTGTCAAATATTTCACGAAGGAGTTTTACAAGTTGGCTATTCGATCTGGAATACATGAAATTGATTGAGAGAAGGTAGCTAAGTATGTGAATGGCTTACAATTTAACATTCAAGATGAGATGAGTATGCTGAAAATCACCACAGTTGAGGAAGCATACCAATATGTGTTAAAGGTTGAGGAGAAGTTAATGAGGAAACAATTAAACAATTCAAAATTCGAGGAAGATTTGTAGCTGAGACGGGACAAGTGAGCAATAGCAAAGGAAAAAAAATTGAAGAAGAATTCAAGCCCAAACAGAGTAAAGAGGTGGGCCAGAACACAAAAGAAAAGGAGGTATCAACAAGAGGAAATGGTAGCAGTTAGAGGGTTTTCATATAGATGTTACCAATGTGGATAAGTTGGTCATCGTGTGTAGGAGTGCCCTTAAATACAAGAAGGCAACAAGAAGAGTACAACAAGAAACCACTTGGCACAAGAGGATGGGTAATGTGATGCATCGTTGAAAGGTGAAAAATTAGAAGAAGGTGAATCTTTCATGATGAGGATAGTGTTGACGAATCCAAAAGTGGCTGAGGAGGAACCATCCCAATGAAGGAGTCTCTTTTGGACTATGTGCAAGGCTAGAGGTAAGTGTTGCAAAGTTATAGTAGATAGTGGTAGTATGGATAACCTAGTTTTAGAGGAGATGGTAGAAAAACTAGGTTTGAAAAGGAGTAAGCACCCTTGTCTGTACAAATTTTCTTGGTTGCAAAAAGAACATGAAATGATTGTGAGTGAGCAGTGTTTAGTAAATTTTCAGATTGGATCTTATATAAATGAGGTGTTGTGCGATGTGATATCTATGACTGCTTGTCATGTGTTATTGGGTAGGCCATGGAAGTTTGACAAGGAGGCCATCTATGATGGTAGAAAGAATGTTTATACCATTTGGAAATATGGACATAAGTATATGTTGAATTCTCTGAAGGAGAAGGAGAAACAGGTGAAAGAATCGGGAAGCAGTGAATAGAGGAAGAGGAACAAACTGAGTACAATGATTTGCAACCATTAAGGGGAAGATTTTAAAATGAAAGAGTAGATTGGGTTCTGATCTATTGCAACAATGCAATGAAGGAACAAAGAACAACAACCCAAAAGAATGTAGAGGGAAAAAAGGTGGACCAGTGGTAGGAATTTGTTTAGAGAAACAAAATAACATTTGTAGAGGTGGCTTGAATGTTGAGGTTAAGAAAAATAGTAGTAGAGGGAAGGCTCCCATAGAGAAGGAGCAACTATGGATAAAAAATAAACATGGTATCACCACCACAAGCACCTTCCAATGTTCCTGAGTTTACCAACTCAAGGAACATTTCACTTACCCAGCGTGTTTGGTGGAGGAGCATGTGCGCGCACAGGTGATCAACATTACCCAAAAATATTATTGTTTTTATTTTCTTCAATTTTGGTTTTGTTTCATTTCATCCTTTGCAATTCCTAAACCTCTTAAATTTGACGCTTTAACGAGATATGGAGCTTTGGTGAAATTTTATCAAATGTTGTATTTGTAACAGTCTTTTTCGACATGTATGCAAAATAAGGAAGCAAATAGTAGTAGCTTATCAACACTGCTTAATGGGAACTCTTTCCTTGGTTGATGTAGAACCCATTAGAGTTTACAAATTTATCAATGTTGGAGTTACACTTGCATAATGGTTGTTGAATATGCACAAATTGGATTAGTCACATCCTTAGAAACACTCCAACATATACATTGGAAAACACAAAGATGTCAAATTGACATATAATTTTCAATCTGAAGATGAGCCTCCTGATTTGTTATTGGAAAATAACACCATGTTTTTTTTACTTCAATGGACTAAATTAAAATCTTGAATTTAATAGCGTCTCTTCACCGTCAAACAGGGTTGTGGGTTGGAAGAAATCATTTCTTTTGTTTTAAATCAAGGCACTAAAAGAGGACACAATATATGGACCAACAACAATTAAAGAACTTGAGTTGGAAAATTTAAAAAGGAGTTGATGGGAATGAGAAGGGATGTAGATTTAAACACCAGTGGAAGTGGCACCAAATTTGGGATAACAAGAATAGAGCTTGTTGGAATAAGAAGGGAAGCATAGAGTTCCAAGTATAGGTTGGCAGTGGAAGTTTTTTTTTTAGAGAGATCACATGTGGTGAGAAAGAAGGCATGGGTAGAAGGAGAAATCGGTCTAGAGAAGACCACGATGAAGCAAGGAGTAGAATTTGATGCATAACAGTGAGGGGCTTGCACTAGTAAGTAGTGATTTAGTCTTGAGAAAAGACCATACATATCATTGAGTGGAGTATAGAGTGCATAAGTATGGGAGAGGTGTGCAGGGGTCTTGTGAGGCCAAGAGAATATCGTGGATGCATGAAACAGAGTGGTGTTAGTGCGTATCGAAGGAGAATAGTTTGAAAAAAAATGGTTTGTTATTTGGTTGTAAAATTTACATTGTAGAATTTAAACATTTGTATTGAATGATTTGAGACCGAAAATAATAGAAAAGTTGTGATTATGCTATGAGTTTATGTTGTTGAGTAATTGTGAATTAAGGTAGGAATAGGAGACCTTTTACATCATAAGCTCAAAGCAAGTTAGGCCTATGCATACAAGGTATGAAGAAAATATATGCAAAGGTTGTTTGTATTGCCTAAAACTATCCCTACACATAAGGAAAGTATTCAATATGGTATTATTACAAGAACAACCCACAAACATAGTATACAAAAGAGATGGCACACCAAGATATTGAAGGTCAAGGTGGTTTCATATAAGCGATGGAATGAGACAAAAGATAAATCAAAAGAAAAGATTGATTGAAGAAACATCAAATCCATCATATCTCTTGCCAGAGAAATTGTAATTGTTGATCCGTGATTGTGCCTATTGTAGGAACAATATATCTATTAAGGCAATGATGCTAGATGTTAAATTAGATTCTTTAGGAAATTGGTATGTAGGTATTGGGTTTGTTTCAATATTGATCAATGCTTGTAGTTGTTTCATGAATGTTCTAGGTTTCAATGATTGCCACATTCACTTTTGCTTCTTCAAAGATGAGTGTGATGATAGGTTTATTATGGATGGGTGAGTTGTTTTGAGTTCTTTTCAATGAATTTTTGGGATTTTTGAGGTTGTTTTTGGACTTTTTGAGATTTTTTATTTATTTTTATTTTTTTTGGATTTTTTGGATATCTATTGTTTTTGGATTTTAAATATTTGAGGCTATTTTTTGATTTTTTGATCTATTTGGATGTTTTTGGACTTTGTATTATCTGAATATTTTTGGATTTTTCAATATTTAGATGTTTTTTGGATTTTTCACTATTTGGATATTTTTGGTTTTTTTTAAGAAGTTGTGGACAAGGAGTCCACTCTCGTAAGATACAATTAAATTCATGCATGACCCCAAAGGGTGTGCAGTCAAAAGATCAAAAACCATTGGCTAAGGGCCACACTAAACAAAGACCCCCAATATCAGCCTATCATTCACGTTGTGAATGCCAATTGAAGTTTGGTTGATGGAGCAAGATTTTAATACAAAATCCAACTCATAGGAAACTGCATAGAGGGGAATCACACAACCCATCCCTTAGCTAGATAACATACCATGAGCTAAATGAACGACATGAGCACACCCAATAGTTCAATTGATCTAATCGTGATCCATCTGTCCAATTAACCCTTCCCAAATTTCAACGGCAGAATCCAAATGTTCAATCTCCACCTAATATGCTCCTTGATTAGCCAAGTAATCAATAATCGTATTGGCCTCACGATATATGTGTCTTATAGTGAAATCCAACAAACGTCCCAAATATTCCCAAATCCTCTTGACCCATCCCTATAACTTCCAATTTGGAATATGCTTTGATTGCATAGCAGTGATACATAACAAGGAGTCCCCCTCAATATCAATAGTGTTTAGCCATTTTCAACAACACAAAGAAACACCTATAAATAAAGCTTCAAACTTAGCTTCATTATTAGTGGCTATTCCAATCTTCCTTGATATTTCCCAAAGAAGTCTACCATTATTGTCTCTAATAGTGCAACCAATTCTAGCGACCCCTGGGTTTCCTTTTTAGGGACCATAAAAATCTAATTTGAGCCTTGAAGGAGGGGTGAGCCATCTTACTTGAGCTTGATTTTTATTTACTACATTGTTAGAAACCAATGAGGGATTTTGTAAGAGTTGCCACTATTGAAGCACAACACTATCCTAGGATGAAAACACACTTCTTTTCATCACATGGGTCAAAGCATTCAATACTTCACACAAACCGGCCTCGATTATTTGGATTACAAATTATATAGAAATCTCATTGCAGAAGACCCTCCTATTCCTTTTTTTCCAGATCTTCCAAGCAACCATTGAGGGGGCTGAACACCACAAGCCTACCCAAAGTGAATTCCTAAAAATCCTCGGTTAGCTACATATGAAGTCTCATATGTAGTTTTACCTGAGGCCCATACAACCTATTCTCTCTTGAACCCAATCCTAGGAAAGGGATGAAAATGAGCAACCCATCAAGAGGTGATCAACATTTTCTTATGCATCCTTACAAATAGGGCATCGACTTAGCCCATGGATTCCTATTAGTTGCAACCTATCCCCAGTCAATATACATTTATGGAGAGTAATCCATAAGAATTCCCCGGCCTTAGGCAAAAAAAAAGGATACCAATAGGCCCATGATGGCCAGTTGGGGTCATGGTATAATTCTTTTTGAACAATGTGACCAAGTTTAGCAATGTAATCCCCTAATCTAGACCCGCACCAAAAGATGAAATTACCACCGCCTTTCAAAAAACCTTTTCTTTTGGTAAGCTCCAACATAAAAGCACTCTTGAAGCCTTGTGAAACCAAAATATGCTTAATACTTACCCATGCGAAGTCCCTACTAGAATCCAAGTCAGTCGAAACTATATAATCCCCCACCTTGGAGCCAAAGTTTTCCTTCATCACCTCAATCTCCTTAGGATATCCAATTGCCTCATGCATAGTACAAAATCCTTTCCATGAATCCTCCCAAAAATCTATGCTTATGTTGTCATTCACCTTCCAAGATAAGTGTTCTACAATTATTAGTATGCACTCTTTGACAAATTTCCAAACAACCAAGCCACCCCCTGGATTGGCAATGGGAAAAATTCTACTTGGATTAACACTATCTAGATATTTTCTTTGCATAACTCTACACCATGGCTTATGGGGATCCTTATATAGCTTCCAAACTAGATTAGTGCTGAGGGCCATATTTTGTAGCTTTATTTTCCTTAAACACACACCCCCTACCTCCTTCCATAAACAAGATTTGTCCTAGTTTATTAGTGGAATTTTTTTTTGGTCTTTTGCACCTTCCCATAAAAAAATATTTCAAATTCCTTCCAACAATCCCTGGGCTTTCCAAGTGAGGAGGAAGGAAGACATCACAAAAAATGTGATTGCAGACAACACATATCTGATCATTGTCATTCTCCCAACCAATGAAAACCATTTACACTTCTAGGAAGAGATGCAAGCCCTACACTTGGATGCCACATCGTCCCAAAGCTTGGTCCTATTTTCATCATAAAACAAAAGCACCCAAAGATACTTGGTAGGAAAACCACCAATCTGAAAGCCCAAAAACATCAATCCTTCTTTGAACAACAACCTTGGTTTTGAAAAAGAAAATATTAGATTTATATTTGTTTAGAATTCAACCTGATACATGCACATAGCTCTCCAAAAGTTCCTTAATTACTTATGCCTCCCTCATGGTGGCTTCACTAAGGAGGGCGATATCATTAGTGAATTGAATGTGATTAAATCTATCAACTCCATCTGCCACCCTAACCCCCTTCCATCTGTCCAATCTTTTCCAAGCCTTAATGGAGCATCCCAAGGCCATAGTCATCACCATGAACAAGGCATGAGACAAAGGGTCCCCCTGACGAAGACCATTGGAGGATTTAAAGAATCCACATAAGGAACCATTGACGGAGATAGAGAAATGAACCAAGGAGATACATGTGAATATAAATTGCAACCAAATAGGATCAAAGCCAAACTTCTTCATGACCAATAATAAAAACCTCTATTTAACTCTATCATATGCCTTGTTGATATCAAGTCTGATAAGCATGATCTTTGATTTAAATATCCCAATTGAGTGAACTACTTCATTTCCTAAGAT
This sequence comes from Sequoia sempervirens, assembly GCA_007258455.2. NCBI lineage: Eukaryota > Viridiplantae > Streptophyta > Pinopsida > Cupressales > Cupressaceae > Sequoia > Sequoia sempervirens. The sequence goes on along the minus strand of VDFB02000015.1, from coordinate 10,225,272 downwards.
AATATTGTCCATGATATCCCTTCCTGGGGTAAACCCATTTTGTTCCTCTGAAACCACCATGAGAAGCACCAACTTGAGACAATTTGCAAGCATTTTCATGAGGATCTTATAGATCATATTGCAAAGGGAAATAGGGTGGTATTCTGTAAAGGAATTGCATGCATCCTTTTTTGGAATCAGGGAAATAATGGTGTTGTTAATATATTTTGATGAACCTTTTCTTAATCCTAAAGTCTTCCATGAACTCCCAAAACTCCTTTCTTTAAAAATTCCAACACTTTTGGAAAAACACCACGGTGAACCCATTTGGTCCTAGTGCCTTGTCAAGATTTAGTTGGAAGGTAGCTTTCCTCACCTCCTTCAATGAGAATGGAATAATGAGAATTTGATTGTCCTTGATAGTCACACATGTTGGGATGTTATCCAAAAAAGCTTCAAGGTCCCAAGTGTCAACTACCCCCTTCGGAGCAAGAAGGGAACTAAAATAGCGAATGACCTCAGCTTCAATCTCCTCCGTTCATCTCACAACTTTCCCATCACTACCTTTGATGTTCCATATCCTATTAAAAATTCTCTTGGCCCTAGTTTAGGCTTGAAAAAAATTTGTGTTCATGTCTCCCATAGCCAACCGTGTCTCCTTAGCCTTGTTCCTCCAATAAATCTCCTCTCTAGCTAGTAACTCAACATGCTCAAATTTTAGCCTCTTCTTTAATTCAAAGTCATCAAAAAACATACCATGTTGAATAAAATTTTCATTCAAAATTTCTAGCTCAGCCTCAACCCTTTCCTTTTCTTTAATTTTTTTTTTAAATGAGGTTGCATTCCAACCCTTTAGCTTCCCCTTCAGGTAGAGGAGCCTTTTCACAAATAAAAAGTTGACAATGCCACTAAAAACCCTACTTTCCAACCACCATTTTAAAGAAATCCTAATAGTGAAGCATCCCAAAACCACATACTTTTGAATTTGAAGTGGCCTTTACTCAGAAAAATATGAGGTAAAAAATCCAAGGTAATTGGATAGTGATTGAAAATAGATATCGAGAGAATGCAAGATTCAATAAGAATGTTGGCTTGGAACCAACTATCTAGAAACAAAAACCTATCTAGGTGTTTCAATATCAAGGTGAAACCAAGATTCCTATTGGTCTAGGTAAACGTACCATTCTTTGGGACACAGTTCCACAAAGAGTGACAGTTGATGAAAGAGTGATAGTTGACAAAATCCCTGAAATCTAACATTGCTTTGTTGATCCTATTGATCCCTCTATTTTTTTTATTTTAGTCTAGGATTGTGTTGAAATCACCACCAAGGAAAATTGAAGAGTCCCCAAGATTCATTCCTTCTCTTGAAAGGGTGTTCCAAAGAGTTGTCTTGTTCGCAGTATTTTTCAAACCATAGATGTTGAAAAAAAAGAAACTTCAGGATTGACCAAATGGACGCACCTCAACAACCATCCACCAGCTCTCTTTTCTCAAAATTCTAAGGGAAACATTTATAGAATTCTAAAGAAGGCCCAACCCCCCTAGTTTATCTATTTGCTTCCTAGAAGCAGCCATCCCACCATTTGCAGTACCTCAAGAATTTTTCCCCTTCGTCTAAGTTGATCTTAGTTTCTTGTAGCATAATAATGTTAGCCTTTTTAGTATCTAAATGGTGTCTGACCAGGCACTGCTTGTCATGGGAATTCAAGCCTCTGAAATTCTACTATAGCATCTTCATTGGCCTCCAAGGGAGACCTTTGTGTTGGAAAAACAAGGACAGACAATTGAGAGGGGGGTGAATCAGTTGTCACATAAATTTAAACTTTTTCTAACTTAACTTATCCTTAATCTCAGAATTGATGAATGAACAATTAACCATAAGCAATTAACACATTAGAGAGACAAAGAACACCAAATTTTTTTACGTGGAAACCCTATTAGGGGAAAAACCATGGTGGATGTTAGTCCACAAGATTATACCCTGCTAAAAGTATAATGAAGAACAATAAGAGGAATGCACATGCATTTAGGCACACTACCAAGAGCTCATTGCTCAATTATGAAAGGGGCTCACTACCCAACAAAGTTGGATTAAAAATCCGGAGGGTATGAACTGAGAAAATAGCTTCCGCTCAAGCCTGATTACAGTTCCAATTAAGCTCAACACTTCTTCACACTTCGCACAATATTCTTCACACTCTGCTCAGTAATGATATTCACACATATGCACATAGGAGCACACGAATCATCATCATCATCATCAATGAACTAATCGCCCTTATATATCTGCTACATGAGATTTCATCACAACTTCATCGGCCAAGAAAATAAAATATATTTGCAATGTCGGCCCAGATTAACAAATAAAATTTTAATGTGTATCCCCCAAGATCGGCCACACATAGTGGAGACCCAAATTAACATCTACAATACAAAAATACTTTAATTAATTTCACCTCGAAGATCCACAACACGCTATCACCAACATGTCAGCCAGAAACATGAAAAACCAAACATGCGCACAAAGATCTTCAACCACGAGCTCACCGATTAATGTGGATGTACCACAAAGATAGATAATGAACTAGAGACATCTAAGAACACCAAGAAACAACAAAGAAGCATCCACAACAATTGAGATAACTAGAATCATACAATTTTCATTTAGGAACACTGACAGAGACCAGCAAAACACTGTCAAACCATAACTCACACAGAACTTCATGCGGACCTCTGAAACTTCCGGTAGATGATCTAGAAACATTAAACAATAAACCCTTTAATCCACATCAACTAATATTTTATGTACAAAAAAAAACACCTTTATGACCTGTGCAGTTCCACTAGGAACCTAGAACACTTTTCCTTATAATTTTCTCAATATCCTCTACATATACAGTAATAGATACACCAAATTCTAATAGTGTTGACATCAATGATAGCCACATATCAACAACACATCCATAGCATCCAACAATATCCCAACAATCTCCCCCTTTGGCATTGATGGCAACACATGATGTGAAAAATACCATCAACCCAACACACTGACCTCTTATGCATCTCATTTTTGAAAAGATTTGACATGTTCTTCTCCCCCTAAGATATTTTTCACATAAATCTTCTCCCCCTTTGAAATCAATGGAAAAGGTAACTATGACCTTTCCATACGCTCTGAACCACATATTTGCACATCTGACTACTCCCCCTGAGTAGCAGCCATGAAAACATCAATCTGGATCATAATATAGCAATGAGGCTCACAGATTGATGCAAGTAAATGCATCATTTAGTTCCTATTAGGAGGGGTGATTACCCCTAGCATTCCTCTGAGATACTCAAAAGTATCTTTCGACAATGGCTTAGTAAATATATCTGCAATCTGTTCTTTGGTAGGCACATACTCCAGTCTGACTTCTTTTTCATTCACTTTCTCCCTCAAGAAATGAAAATTGATTGATATATGTTTAGTCTTAGAGTGTAACACTGAATTCCTTGAGATATTTATTGCACTTGAGTTGTCACAGTATATGGTAATAGGCTCTTCATATATTACCCTGATATATTTCGTCATTTGTTTCATCCATATTACTTGAGTACGGTTGTTTGCAACAACAATATATTTTTCTTCAACAATAGATAGAGAAATGGAATTCTATTTCTTGCTTAACCAAGACACGAACTTCTTTCATAGGAAGAAAGCACCACCACTAGTACTTTTCTTGTCATCTACATCACCAGCCCAATCCGCATCAGTGTATGCACACAAAGTGAGATCATCATCCTTTGGATTCCAAAGTCCAAAGTCAATTGTTCCTTTCAGATATCTAAATATTCTTTTGACAACAGTCACATGTGATTCTTTTGGATCAGCTTGAAATCTAGCGACCATACATACATCATTCATAATATCCGATCTAGTATGAGTTAAGTAGAACAATCTACCAATCATTGATTTATACCAAGTTTGATTTTCCTTAGGAGAGTCATCATTCTGAGTGAACTTACATCTAGTTACCATGGGAGTACCAATAGGTTTGGAGTCTTCTATACCAAACTTCTTCAACAACTCTTCCACATATTTGGATTGAGATATGAAAATCCCCTGGTCCAACTGTGTAATTTGCAATCCTAGAAAGAACTTCATTTCACCAATCATGCTCATCTAAAATTCACTCTTCATCTCATCAGCAAACTTCATGCATAGATTATCATCTCCACCAAAAATGTTGTCATCAACAAAGACTTCTATGATTAACTCCTTATCATGATCTAACTTGAAGTATAAGTTACTATCAGTAGTACCTTCAGTGAATCCAAACTTCAGTAGATATTTGTCCAATCTGGCGTACTAGGCTCTGGGGGCTTGTTTGAGTCCATACAGAGATTTCTTCAATATGCAAACCATGTCTTCCTTCTATGTTAGCTAAAATGCATTAGGCTATTCAATGTACACTTCTTCTTCTAGTTCCCCATTTAGAAATGCATACTTTACATCCATTTGATAGACTTTATAGTTCTTATAAGCAACATAATCAAGAAATAATCTTACTGCTTCAATTCTAGCAACAAGGGCAAAGGTTTCTTCAAAATCAATACCTTCCATTTGAGAGTACCCTTTACATACCAGTCTTGCCTTATTCCGGACCGCTTCACCTTCCTCATTCATCTTGTTTCTGAATACCCACTTAGTACCAATCACATTCTTGTCTTTGGGTCTAGGAACCAGTGTCCATGTGTCATTTTTTTCAATATGTGTCAATTCTTCTTTCATGGCTTTCAGCCAGTGTTCATCCATATAGGCTTCAGTGACACTCTTAGGTCCAATCTTGGAAATCAGACAATATTCTTCTATAATTTTTCTTCTAGTTTGCACTCCTTTACTCTTATCTCCTATGATTTTAATTTCAAAGTGATTCAACTTTACATACCTTGGAGTCTTGGGACTTTCTCAGACTTCTGTGTCTTTTGAACTTTCTTCTATACTTGCACTTGTTTGTACTTCTTGACTAACTTGAATTGTCGAAACAACTTGTGGTTGCTTCACCGAAACATATGGAATAATCTGAAGTAGATTTGGTGTTTGAGTGTTCTTCCCTTGATTTGTGTTGTCTTGATCTGAATCATAGCTGCATTGTCTGGATGATTTGGAAAAGTCCTCATCAACTCTGACATTTTCACTCTCAACAATCCTTCTCAGTCTTTTGTTATAGCATCGGTATCCCTTGCTCTTTGTGGAGTAACCTAGGAAGATCCCTTCATCACTTTTGGAATCAAAATTTCCTATATCATCATCTCTCCTGATATAACATTTTCTTCCAAAGATCTTGAAATACTTAACAGTAGGCTTGTAACCGAACCATAATTCATAAAGGGGTCTTACCAGCATTACCATTCATATTTACCCAATTCAAAGTATATACAACAGTGCTTACTACTTCACTCTAGTACATCTGAGACACATTCCCTTCCATCATCATTGTTCTGACAACATCTAGAATTTTTCTATTCTTTCTTTTTGCAACCCCATTCTGTTGAGGGGTTTGAGGAGCAGATAAGTGTCTTTTAATTCCATGTTCTTCACAATAAGAATTGAACTCTTTTGAAATGAATTCTCCACCTCTGTCAGATCTCAAGCATTTGATTTTCAAACCTTTTTCATTTTCTTCCATGGATTTGAAACTTTTGAACTTGTCCAATGCTTCACACTTTTCTCTTAAGAAGAAAACCAAAATCATTCTAGAGTAATCATCAATGACCAACATAAAATACCTTTCTCCATGAATACTTCTAACTCTAGTGGGACCACAAAGATTAGTATGTAGAAATTCCAACACATTATTTGAATGAAATTTTTTGCTCTGGAAGGTGACTCTAGTTTTTTTACCCATTTGACATTCTTGGCAGATTACATTAGCAAGCTTCACTAACCTAGGAAAATATCTCATTGCTTGAGTAGAACTTATCTTGATAATGTTGTCAAAGTTTACATGACACAACCTCCTATGCCACAACCAACTTTCATCTACTTGAGCAATTAAACAACTTCCACTAGCAGTATTCAAGTGAAAAATATTACCTTTAGTTTGCACACCAGTAGAAATCATGTTTCTGGAACTCCCACGAATCTTGCATTTACCATTCTTGAACTGCAGATCATATCCCTTGTGTACCATCTGTCCAACACTTAACAAGTTATGCTTTAGGCCTTCAACATAGAGAACATCACAATCTTTTCCTTACCACCAAGGCTAATAGAACCTCTTCCATGAATCACACAAGCATTGTTATCTCCAAATCTTACAAACCCACCGTCATACTTCTCTAGACTCAAAAACTTTCTTTTATCATCGGTCATATGATGTGAGCATCCACTATCAATGGCCTACTCAGCTTTCTCGTCAACTCGGGCTGCAAGAGCTTTCTTATCTTCAGTAGATTTAGTAGGCATAGGTTTATTTTCAATGGTAGCAATGAAATCCCATTCATCTTCATTTCCATTATCTTTATTAGACTCATCATCAGTTACTGCTTCTTCAACAAAGTAGCATTTCTTTTGGAATCTAGGTTTTCTAGGCTTAGTCCTAGGAACTCTTTGAGGACATCTTGAAGCAAACTGACCTATCTTACTACATGAAAAACATTTAATAGGAAATACATATTCATAATTACCTTTTCCTCTTCCTTCTTGCTTTGCAATCAGTGCTTCCAATTCTTGTACTTCTCTTTCTTTGTCTTCAAGCTGCTTCAGTTCTTCATCATATTTAGATATCTTTTTGGAGCTCTCTCCCAGACTATATATTTTCCTGTAACTTCTGGATACAGTAGCTTTGAATGCAGATTCAATTTTTGGTGTAGATTCACCAAATTCACTTATTTCAAAAGCAAAAAGCTTCCCTATCAGTGTATCTCTTGTCATCTTGTTTACAGACATAAATTCTTCAATAGCATGAACCTTCATTTTGTAAGGAGGAAAGGATCTGAGTATCTTAGCCACAATTTCATCCTCACTCATTGAACCACTTACACATTTAATACCTAGCACTATTTCATTTACTCTTTGCATAAAAGAAGTAATATTTTCATCTTCACCCATCTTCAAGTTCTCATACTTGCCTTTCAAGCTCTGTAGCTTAGCCATCTTCACCTGTGTATCTCCTTCATACAAATTTTCCAACTTCGTCCAGATCTCATGAGTTGTCTGCAGACCTATCACATTAGCCATCTCTGAATTTGTTAGGGCGCTCACCAATGCTTCCATAGATCTGGTATTACTTTCAACACCTTTGATCTCATCAGTAGAGGAGGGACCATTCTAAGGAATAATATATTCATCTCTTGTAATCTTCCAATAAGCATCACCAATGCACTGTAGATGAAATTGCATCCTGAATTTCCACAGTGAGTAGTTGGTTCCATCAAATCTAGGATTGTCCTTCTTGAATGTTGATGTTTCCATCCTGGATCACCTCAAGTTGTTGGACTTCTTCAAAGGAACTAGCTCTGATACCAATTGTTGGAAAAACAAGGATAAACAACTAAGAGGGGGGGGTGAATCAGTTGTCATAAAAATTTAAAATTTTCTAACTTAACTTATCCTTAATCTCAAAATTGATGAATGAACAATTAACCATAAGCAATTAACACATCAAAGAGACAAAGAACACCAAAAATTTTTACGTGGAAACCTTGTTAGGGGAAAAACCACGGTGGATGTTAGTCCGCAAGATTATACCCTGCTAAAAGTATAATGAAGAACAATAAGAGGAATGCACATGCATTTAGGCACACTTCCTAGAGCTCACTACTCAATTACAAAAGGGGCTCACTGCCCAACAAAGTTGGATTAAAAATCTGAAGGGTATGAACTGAGAAAATAGCTTCTGCTGAAGCCTGATTATAGTTCCAATTAAGCTCAACACTTCTTCACACTTTGCACAATATTCTTCACACTCTGCTCAGTAATGATAGTCACACATACGCACATAGGAGCACACAAAGCATCATCATCATCAGTGAACTAATCGCCCTTATATATCCACTACATTAGATTCCATCACAACTTCGTTGGCCAAGAAAATAAAATATATTTGCAATATCGGCCTAGATTAACAAATAAATTTTTAATGCGTATCCCCCAAGGTCAGCCACAACATAGTGGAGACCCAAATTAGCATCTCCAATACAAAAAGACTTTAATTAATTTCACCTTGAAGATCCACAACACGCTATCACCAACATGTCGGCCAAAAACATGAAAAACTTAACATGCGCACAAATATTTTCAACCACGAGCTCACTAATTAATGTGGACGTACCACAAAGATATAGAATGAACTAGAGACATCTGAGAACACCAAGAAACAATAGAGAAGCATCCAAAACAACTAAGATAACCAGAATCATACAATCTTCATTCAGGAACACTGACAGAGACCAACAAAACACTATCAGACCATAACTCACATAGAACTTCACGCAGACCTCTGAAACTTCTGGTAGATGATCTAGAAACATTCAACAATAAAACCTTTAATCCATATTAGCTAATATTTTATGTACAAAACAAAATGCCTTTATGACCTACGCAGTTCCACTAGGAACTTGGAACACTTTTCCTTATAATTTTCTCAATATCCTCAACATATATAGTAATAGATACACCAAATGCTAATAGTGTTGACATCAATGACAACCACATATCAATAACACATCCACAACATCCAACAATCTCCCAACACTTTTCTCCCTTGGATATGGTCAAATAAGTTTTGATGCTAGGGAGATTCTTCTCCATAGCCTCCTCCTCCCTCTTTTGCCTAAGAGATTTCCTCCCTGTCTTCTTGCCTGACCTCTTTCCTTCACCCAAAATGATAGAAGCTGACTGGATAATGAACACAAGATCCACTATCCCCAGTTCATCCTTTGCAGAAAAATCTCTATCATATTCAGATGCCACCAATTCGCCCTCCTCACCTAGTTCTAGCATTGATACTAAAGACCCTCTGATAAGGGTAGACCCAACCATTGATGGCCCTTCTATCCTACCTCCAGGTTCAATAACATCATGCATATCCACCCTAAAAAACATTCTGAAGCACACCTCCTAGATTCATCGGCTTCATTGGGGAAGGCACGACCTTGACTTCATTTTCCCGAGACCGCTCATTCCACGTAGGTTCCTCTTTTCAATCCTCAGATTGTCGCTCCATTATAAGGGGAGGCATTTCCTTGTCCCATAATTTTTTTGGGGTCCATTTCTATTTGGGAGGCACCCTACAATCATCCACATTGTGGTTTATTTTCCTACACTTGGAGAAGAAGAACCAAGTTTCCTTGATTTCCAGATTCTAAAGCTAATCGCTATCTATTGATTCAAGAACAACTCTTCATGACACCTCCTTGATTGCTAGAATTTTTATCCTAGCATGAAAAATTGAAGTTCCCTCCCCTAGTTCAGCATCGATCACCCTTCCCAGACTATCACCAATCTTATATAAGTAATCCCTAGACCAATACTCCAACAAAATATTATATATTTGAATTGATAGTGGGCCACATGCAGGATTCATAATCCCCAAGTTAAAGTCGGGAATCCATTTCTAGACATAAATAGGGTCGACGTCGATGTTCCATTCAAATTCTTTGAAAACCTTGTCTCTACTCTCCTCATCTTTGAAATCGATGATAAATAAATCCTTTGGTATGGAAAATATTTTCCCAAAGCCATCCCAACACTAATACATTTGACTGCAAAATCCGACGAAACTGTCTGACGAAATATGTAAAATTTGATGTTCGTCGGGTGCTTGTAAAATTTGATGTGTAATTTCCAATTTTTTGAAAGTTTATCCCCGACGTTGGTTGAAATTTCGACGAACCTGGGGTTCGTCGAAATGCCAGCTATCATTTTCATCGAATTTTTGACAAACATGAAAAATTAAAAAAAATCAAATTGTGGCCGACATAAAGAAAAGTGAGTTCGCTGATTTATTGTGACAGTGTTTTGCTCTACTTGGAGTTTGTGGAGAACTAAGGATGATTTTCTTGGGAAAAATCAGAAAAAATTCAAGAAGATATCGCCAGGTTGAGGGTAGTCATTGTCTTTTTGCAGAATTTAGTTGTGAAGTCAAATTTGTAGTTCCAGGTTTGAAAATCATATTTTAAAGCAACATCTCATCAGATTTCATTTTTAGAGGTTAAGGGTTTTGAGAATTTCATGTCCATATTTTGTTGTGTGGAATCACCATAAGATCACAACCGAGGAACATATTCTTGTGACTGTAATTATGTGATCCATAACTATATTGGTCATGTGGCATAGTTGTGCTATAACAAATACAGGATGCATTCATGTGTGATCCAAGTTTAATATGGCTATGTTGTGATAGAAATGGAGGCACTCATATAATGTAGTTAATTCAGGTTGTATAATGTAGGTGTCAATCATCATTGGGTGCATTCAGGTTGTCTCAAGTTTAATAGGTTAGGATGTAATTATAGCATGATCGAAGAGTGATTACCTCTTGCTGCAATAAAGAGCCTATAACTCTGGTTGATATGCAAAGTGGTTGTGTTATATCAATTATGTAGTGCATTCAAGCACAACCCATATTTAATGGGCTATTCTAGAGAGTGATCAAGATTTTCTAAACCTTATGAATGTTACTTGACATATATTTGCATAATCTCAAATTACTTCAGAGGCTTTTGAAGTATCAATGTATCCTATATAGGGTTTAGAATGATTTCTTTTAATTAAAAAAATAAATAAATGATGTATTTCCCTGTAATTAGATAATGTGGAGATCTCCTAAATCTACCCACACTATCCTCTTTGGCACTGTATTCATTACTCCAGCTACTAGGGTTTTGCATGTGACATCTTTAATATCTTCATGACCGTGGCTTTTAAATAGATCTCAGTTTTGTTTTAATCCTTTTCATGGTAACCCTTGAGTTCCATAATCCACCTTCAATCTCTTCTAAGAACAATGTCTTAAGCTAGACTGCATAGTATGCATATAAAGCAAGTCCTTCATACCTGCCATTGTTCCAAACCACCACTCACTGCCTTGCTTAAAATGTTGCCTCCATAAGCACAATAGCATGTTTTAAAATCATGGTTGCTAGTGATTGACCATTAAGGTCACCACTTTCATCATGAAGATACAATGAGATTTTTGTCTTCAACCTCAAGGCATTATGGAAATAACATTGTGAATTATTTGTGTAGACACTAAAAATTGTCCTAGGCTTGCGATTTCTAAATTCTCTATCATTTCCCCTTTTGTCTTTGCTAATTAAATAATTTTTAATTATTTAATTATTTTCTAAAGTCATATGTCTTCTATTAATTAAATAATTTTAATTATTTAATTAATTCATTCCTATCTTTATTTCTTGCTTGATTAATTAAATAAATTTTATTTATTTAATTATGTCACTAATTAAGTCCTTCTTTCTAAAATTAAATAAATTCTTATTTATTTAATTTTTGTCCACTTTCCACTATAATTAAATAATTATTTTTAATTATTCATTAGCCTCTTCTCTCATAAATTAAATAAATTTTATTTATTTAATTTGGTCCACTCTCTTGAATTTTGAATTAAATTATTATTTAATTCAAAATGATTCATTTTGTCACATTCCTCTATAATTAAATAATATCTTTATTATTTAATTATTCAGTTGCCACCTAAATTAAATAATTTTTATTATTTAATTTCTCTTATCACCTCTTTGTCCATGCCAATCTTATCTTCCACATCAAATCTTATCTCTTGACATCTCATTTAATTTCAACCCTTAATTGAATTATTCAATCTCAACCCTTCATCTTTATCATTGCCCTAATTTTGACCTAAACCTATTTCATACTACAACTTTCAATCTTGGCCATTGATTAAGACATCTTATTGACATTCAATCTCAACTGTCAATCCAAATCAGGCATTTCCTATAAATAAACTCTCTCATAAGCCATTTGGGGGGTTGATTCTTCAAGTATCCTTATGTTGTCAAAATCATTCTTGAATCTTTCATCCATTTCTATCTATTGTCATTCATCTATCATCCCCATGTCAATGTTATGCTGTTGAATTGAGCAACCAACATTCCTCCAATAATCAACCTTTAAAATCTTGCATTCTCATGCAAGTGGAGAAGAGCCATGGAGTTCAATCAAGTCTAGTTTGAAAATTGGTTTGCATTTCCTTTGTTTATTTGCATTTTCATTCTAGTTTGTGCTTCATGGTGCTTGATAGGGTTTAGTTAATTTGTTGTTTTCAACATTTAAATCTAATTTTTTCCCTATTTACATTGGTGAACTCGACATATTTTAACACATTTTGAGAAATCTTGGAGTTGAATTCTTTTGTTGCAGGTTTTGTTTGCTTTTTGTTGCAAGTTTGACATCATTGTGGATAAAGCCCTAGTTTCCAAAGATTTGACCATAACTTTCAAACAGATATGTATTTTCTCACAAAAAATTTTCTACAGATTGGGGACAATATCATGCACTTTCATTCCAAATATCATAATTTTAGGATCTGTTTTTAATTTTTTATAAAAAAAATATATGTTTTTCATGAAAAATTAATTTCGAGAGAAAATTATCAAATTTTTCAGATATGTTTACATTTCTAGAAATCTCTCTAAATTTTAATAGGGGTCTATTCTTTATCTTTTAAATTTGGATGCATAATTATTAGTCAAACAACAGATCTTTTAAAATTAGGGTTTCAAAAGGATTTGCTTATATCTCACAAACGGTTGCAGATCTGTTCATAATTTTTTTTTTACAGATTTGGGATGACATCAGATGACTCCAGTCCCAAAATAAGAATTTTTGGAGCTGTTTTTTTATTTTTTATAATTTTTTTATGATTTTTCATAAAAAATTAATTTCAAGTGCAAAACAGTAAATTTTTCTGATTTATTTACATTTTTGGCAAGATCTTGAAATTTTAGATAGGCTCTATTCTCTGTAGTTTTAATTTTACTATCAAAAACATTTCCAAAAATCATATTTGTCTTGACTAGCTAACCCTCTAATAGTAGTGATCAATTATCTTGTTGGGGTTTTGGCTTTGTTGTTGGTTTTGTGCATGTGCAGAAAATAAACACTTCAAAGGACACATTGGATCAAGTGGACAAATATTTTGAGCTAAAGAAATTCTAGGTGCACACATTCCATCTTTTATCTCTTAATCATTGCTTGTCAAAACACTTCAATTTGGGCTTAAAAAGAACATCTTGTTTGTCACACATTTGGATTTTGGGGTCTAAAATAAATCTTGTGTATTGTCACATCATTGAAATTGGGCTTAAAAAGAACCATTGTCATCAATCACACATCTTGGCTTGGGGTTAAAAAGAACAAGTGTTTGAACTGTTTTACACACATTTCAATTTTCTAAAGGGAAATTAATCACTACAAGTGTAAATCAAGTGTGTGTGTCCTCCATAACACCTCACTTGGTTTTCTTTTGTCATACCCTTCTTAGGAGGCCTGCTTGGAGCACACACCCCTCCAAGGGACAACCTCAATCGAGTGTGAATCCAAAGACATGCTCCTTTGGGAGTTGAAATCTTGTCACTCTAGGCTAAGCCCCAAAGAACTTTATACCTTTGGGAAGTGACGGTGAAGGGTGGGTTACCCCTTTCTCCCAGCTTATTGGCAAGATTTTGCTTCCAAATTATACCTAGTCAACCTTGTGAAAACTCACTTGAGACCTAATTGGCCATACCCCACTTGACTAGTCATAAGGCTTGTTGTTGTGTATTCAAGTGTTTGCTTAATCATAACATTTAATCTTGGAAGACAAACTTATCATTGTGCTTGGTGTGTGTGTTCATGCATTTACATGTGAGATCTTTTGTTTGACATTTCCCAAGTCAAACTTCCAATAAACACTTGCCACATCATCCAAATCATACAATATCATCATTCCAAATCATCATCTCTTTAATCCAATCAACATAATTTTACACCATGCGAACATTGGAAGACATAGCACAAGAGCTTGTTCACATGCTTCATGTAGCTCAAACAAGTCAAGCGCCTTTAACCCAAAAAATCATTCAAAGCGCCCATAACATTATCCAACAACTTCAAACAAACCAATCACCTCAAATGCAACAACTCATAGCACAAATCCAATACCTCATGGCCAATTGTCAAGTCCAACAAGCACATTATCAAGTCCAATCACCACATCAACCCTATGTGTCACATTTATCATCATATCGACCTCATCCATCCACACATCAAGTTTCCCCTTCATCAACCTATCACAACTCTTCTAATGTCAACCCTTATCCACATCAATCAACCTTTCAATAGTCGTTATCCTATTCAACCCCTCCATCATCATCACAACAACAAATCATATCACAAGTCCAAAAACCATTCCAACCTCAAGACATTCAATCACAATCCTATGTGTCACCTTCATCATCATGCCAACCAAACCCATTTACCTACCATTTCAATTCCACATCAACATATCCACCCATATCACAACAAGAATATAGGATCCCAAGTCCACCTTGGCAACAACATCAAGGGCCTTTAAGTCTTAATGCCACCTTTGACAAGGGGAACACCAATCTAGTACATGCACCCTTACCACCATCCAATCAAATGCCTATCCCTAATCCACCATGTCCTAGTCCTAATTCATTGGCCTCTCCACCTTCTAACCAATCAAACTCTTCATTACCCCCACCATCATCTAATCCTCCATCAAATCAATGCCTTACATTTAGATATTTAAAATATAAATTGATGGCATTATCTAAATCTACCAATCCACCTACAAAGGATGTGACCCAAGGGCTACAAGAAAGGAATCAATTGTCGCCATGTCATTCAACTCATATACTTGAACATACAAAAGAGTCCTCAAACATCGTGCCAAGTCCTTCAAGTCAACCATGTAATCCATAACCCCTTGAGCCAAGTCAAGAGTCCCCCCTCGTAAGTCCAAGTCACCCTCTTTCATGCTCCTATGTTGTTGACCATCTAGAACATGTCGAGCCCATTCAAGAGTCATCCCCTTGCACTTCCATTCAAGCAACCCAAGATGTATGTCAAGATCATAATCCTAAGCATGTGGAAACATCAAGCCCTAGTCCTAATCAAGATCAAATCATTGTCATCCAACCTATCCACAATCTATATCTTTTCTATGATCAAGATGATATCCATAATGATGAAGAGCCTATCCATGAGCAACTTGATCCTATACCCATCCATGAGCAAGATATTCAAAATTCACCTCCACCTAGTCCTATCCATGATCCATCAACATCCACTTCCCTTGATGAGACATATGCCTCCCAAGCACACATAGAAGATCAAACAAATACCTTAGATCTAAGTGAACATAATGCTAATCAAGATCCTAATGATCCTCCATCACCCACTATCGACCCCATTGCAAGTCCTCCATCATATCCTATTGGTCTTTCCACCCTCATTCATGAATTTTCCTCCTTAGAACAACAACAACCATTATATTTCCTTGCGTCATTTTCTCCATCCAATAAGGAACCCGTGTCTAGTGTTCCACCTACATCTAGTCCCATTGTCCATTGCATACCCCAAGGACACCAATCTCAGGATGTCGGTACTTCCTCCATGCCTCCTAAGTCCTCCTTCCATCATAAATCCTATCATATACCTAAGACATATATTGCCATCCCTCCTCCATCATCCTACAAATGTCAACAGCATGTGACCATACACCTTCCACCACCAAATTTTCCACCATTACTTCCAACTCCTATTATCCCTCCATCTAATCTACCTCCATTACTTCCAACACCTAATATCCCTACCATGCAATTCTCTTATCCATTTATCCATAAATACCCTAACATTTATAATCATGACCAAAAAATGCACACATTGTCTAAACAAGAAGCTTCCACTCATTCCACCATATCCATGGGATTTAAAAGAAAAAATTTCAATGCCTCTACATATAAAGTAAAAAATCCTAAAAATCCTTATGCCTTAGGACATCAATACAAAAAGTCAAAGAAAAATATAGTCAAAAAGTTATATAAGCCCATACCTCCAAAAGAAAATTCCAAAACTAAAATGGTTTGGGTCCCTAAGAAAAAGGAAATCAAGTCAAACGAGGCATCCACATCACAAAAATCCCAACCATCCCCCCCAATCCAAAATGCACATTCCATTCAAAAATCTCAAATTCTTAAAACCCACAAGCAAAATAAAAGTCATAAAACTACTAAGTCTATGTGGGTACCTAAAGCACTTCATCTACCATATGCTAAGAAAACATCTCCATTGCTTCCTACACCCTGTCCACATCAAAAGCTTCAACGTTTATCACAATGTGTGCAACCATTGGTCATGGTTCCCTTCCATTTCACACCAATTCCACATACCTCCATCCCCTCATCCTTCACTCATTATCCTACATATCCCCCCCATCAACTTCCTATGGTCCATGCTTTTGGCTAAGCCTCCCCATTCATCTTTTGCATATGTCCCATATAATCCATTATTTTCCTCCATAATTCACGTCATAATCCATCATCTACCTACTCCATCTCCCTTTCATGTCATCCCTTACCAACATCTATAAGCACATTTGACATGGTCCATGCAATGACATCCATTTCTAGTGGGACTATCACCTTTCATGGAACTAGACACTTGAGTCCCTCCTATCCATATTCCCTTTCTCCTATCCAAAAAGTCAAAAAGTCAAAAAAAAGAAGTCAAAAAGGACAAAAAAAAGAAGTAAAGAGAAATCCCTTCGTCCAACGGTGAAAACCTGGTAAACAGGCGCCCTGGATAAGTACCATGATGAAAACCTGGCAAACAGGCGTCATGTGTAGGTTGATCTTCTATGTCACTTACATTTGGGGGAACAATGTCTTATCTATCCAACCTATCATTTTCATGTCATATCATTTCCATCCTACCTACCATCTTAGCCATCATACCTACCTATCTATCATATTGGGTCCACTTATCCACCCTTCTCCTTTTGATCTTGATGAAGATATAGGGTAAAAATGTTGAAACATGTTTTGGGTATCTCTTGACATACCTCATCCTTTCTAAACCAATCATATCATTATCCTATTGTCATAAGCTTCATCATGAAAAATCCTAATTATTGTAACTAGAATGGGGCATGTTATTCTTATGTGACATAGTCTTTGGAGATCACATCCTTACTCTCTTATGATGCATACATCCTGTCCATCCATCCATTTATCATGAGCCTTTTATCCCTTATCCTATCACCCACCCTTGCACCTAGACTTGGTTTTCCCCTTGTCATTGGTATCTAGCACAAAGGCTACCCAAATTTTCATCCATTGACACTTCAAAATATTCTCAAAAATCCAAAAAAATAAAAATGTCAAAAATCCCCAAAAAAATCATAACATGTCAAAAATCCAAAAAAAAATCAAAACATGTCAAAAATCCAAAAAATGTCAAAAATCAAAAAAATCAAAAATCCAAAAAAACACAAAAAACATCCAAATAATTCTCAAAAATCCCAAAACAAATTCAACATTTGTCACATCAGTCAAATAAGTTAGACATAGTCAGTCATTCGAAATATCAACATTTAAATCGTTAACCAACATACAACATAGTCCAATTAGTCATCCAGTCAAAATCAGTCAAATTTCCAAAACAATGTCAAATCAGTCTTCAAATTATCCCAATCACATCAATTCTTCTATTCACTTCATCACATCCTCTCATCCATGTCAAATCATCTTCAACAATAATCCAAGTGCAAGTCAATCCTTAGTGCATACCTGTCAAGTCAATCAATCTTGCCAAATTATCCAATCACATCCTTTGGTCTTGATCCTAATCTTGTTGTAAACCCAATCAATCAAAGTCAATTAGTCAAATAGTCAGTCATCCTTGTGTTGATCTAGGGATATGTCCTTCCCTGCAATGACAACACTATCAGTCATCATCATCAATCAATCAATTACTCATCAGTTTGCAACTTGACAGGGGCAATACCTTGTTTGTTTTTGTATCATTTGTGCATTCCTGCTTGCTTGCTTGTGTGTGTTATCATTTTTATCTTGCATTTGCATCAAGTACGACTTATTCTAGCTAATATTCATATCTTATATCTAGACAAGGTTGTATTATGTTGGGGCACAAGACACATCATCACCTTGGTCCTTATACCTTGGTGCATCATGTCTAGTGTTACATAAAACATCATGGTTGCTCACTTTCTTGTAGCATAATGTATCATTCATCTCCTTCATCTACTTCCTATCTTACATCATTCATCTTGTCCCTCCTTATCATTTCATTTCGAGAGCCTACCCATGTTTTTCCAACCCACCTATCCTCTCAAGGGGGCATCATCATCCCACTCGTATTTCATCATCATCCTATCTTTCTATCATCCATTTTCCTCTATACATACCTTAGCTTCTTTGAAATGATGTTACTCGACACAAATCTCATTATCTCAAACATCATCTCAAAGAGGGGCAAAATGTAGACACTAAAAATTGTCCTAGGCTTGTGATTTCTAAATTCTCTATCATTTCCCCTTTTGTCTTTGCTAATTAAATAATTTTTAATTATTTAATTATTTTCTATAGTCATATGTCTTCTATTAATTAAATAATTTTAATTATTTAATTAATTCATTCCTATCTTTATTTCTTGCTTGATTAATTAAATAAATTTTATTTAATTAATTATGTCACTAATTAAGTCCCCTTCTTTCTAAAATTAAATAAATTCTTATTTATTTAATTTTTGTCCACTTTCCACTATAATTAAATAATTATTTTTAATTATTCATTAGCCTCTTCTCTCATAAATTAAATAAATTTTATTTATTTAATTTGGTCCACTCTCTTGAATTTTGAATTAAATCATTATTTAATTCAAAATGATTCCTTTTGTGACATTCCTCTATAATTAAATAATATCTTTATTATTTAATTATTCAGTTGCCACCTAAATTAAATAATTTTTATTATTTAATTTCTCCTATCACCTCTTTGTCCGTGCCAATCTTATCTTCCACATCAAATCTTATCTCTTGACATCTCATTTAATTTCAACCCTTAATTGAATTATTCAATCTCAACCCTTCATCTTTATCATTGCCCTAATTTTGACCTAAACCTCTTTCATACTACAACTTTCAATCTTGGCCATTGATTAAGACATCTTATTGACATTCAATCTCAATCGTCAATCCAATCAAGCATTTCCTATAAATAAACTCTCTCATAAGTCATTTGGGGGGTTGATTCTTCAAGTATCCTTATGTTGTCAAAATCATTCTTGAATCTTTCATCCATTTCTATCTATTGTCATTCATCTATCATCCCCATGTCAATGTTATGCTGCTGAATTGAGCAACCAACATTCCTCCAACAATTAACCTTCAAAATCTTGCATTCTCATGCAGGTGGAGAAGAGCCATGGAGGTCAATCAAGTCTAGTTTGAAAATTGGTTTGCATTTCCTTTGTTTATTTGTATTTTCATTCTAGTTTGTGCTTCATGGTGCTTGATAGGGTTTAGTTAATTTATTGTTTTCAACATTTAAATCTAAATTTTTCCCTATTTACATATAGACCTAATGCAATGTTTATATGATCATGTATGCTCTTATGTTTTTATATGTCACAGGATATCATCATGAGATGGACGAGAGAAGATGATCGGACCGAAGGAGATGCATGTTAGTTCCTAGACCAAATCCTTCAAAACTTTAGCATAGGACTTTAATTTTTATTGCTCTTAATAATCATTGGCCAGACTATTGTAATGGCCAACAAACACCTATGACATAGATCAAACTTTAGCATAGGACAATTTTTACATCATTGGCCAGACATGGACACCATGATATGACATAGATCAATGTCATACCATCACATGATCCTAACAATCACAGACAAGGATGATCATGACTCATACTAAGAGCGTGATTGCCCCAGTCTTTTTGTCATAACCAACCACAAGCAAAAAAGACAAGAAGGACAATTCATGAAACATTGTTGCTTCTCTAAATCCTATTTCTAGGACATCCTTGAGAAACTAGTAGCATGATTTCCAAAATACAAAGTAGAGCCATTAACATGATACGTCGTTGTTTTTTTAAATCCTGAAATCAGGACCTCGCTGAGAAACTAGTAATCATGTGTGTCAAAAAGTTAAGACAAATGTCATGATACTTCGCTGCTTCTCTAAATCTTGTTGTTGGGATCTCACTGAAAAACTAGTAACATGATAAAAAGCCAAAAGAAAAGTACCAAGTGTTCGCCAAGTGTGTCCGAATACCCATTGCTTTAATGTCAAGGTGTCAGGTTTGATGACGGTGAGATGTCGGGGTGTCAAAGTTTTGATGATGCCAAGATGACGAATGTCGAAGATTTTCGAATTTAGGAAGGACACATCCCGAATAATGTTGATGCCGAGAGGATTGATCCTTAAATGTCAAAAGGATCCCTCAAAATGCTAGTGACAGGGATGGTGACGATGCCTAGGAAGGACACATCCTAAGGCATAAATGACAAAGTTTGTTCTTCAAAAGGACACATCTAAAGAATACTGATGTCGAGAGGAGTGATCCTTAGATGTCAAGAGGATCCCTCAAATGTCGAATGACAGTGACGATGCCTAGGACAGACACATCTTAAGGCATGGATGACAAAGGTTATCCTTCAGAAGGACACCTGTGAAAGCTAACCAAGAGTTGACAGTTTGACAGGTTATGATCATTTGACTTGTTTTGACTTAGTTTGACTTGTGTTGACCATATGTCAATTTTTTTGACATGCTGATGTGATTGTCATGTTTTTTAAATGATTGCCATACTTTGTTTTAGGAGTTTTCCCATTTGGAAAATGATTTGTCTTGGCTTGAAGACTTTTGACGTGTGTGCCAGTGTAATGCCATGAACCCTAACAGACTGACCTACTGCGGCCTTGGGGGCTCATCGACAAATGGCCTTGCCTACGTCATACACTCAGAGACCTCATAGTTTGAAAAGACCAATGAATTTTTCTTGATGAACAAAGATTGTGTCATGATTTTATTTTGACAAACCTAAAAGGACTGACCTAATGTCTCAGGGACTCGAAAATGAGTCTTTCCTACGTAGCAAATGCACATAGACAACGTAGTTCAAACAAATGACAAAGACTTGATTAATGTGACGAACATGTGGAAATGTGACCTTGTTTTGCATTCTTCGAGCCGTTTGACGTTTGTTGTGGTTTTCTTTAGGACGTTTTGCGATGTTTTTGGTTTTTTTTCAAGACTTTTTGTGATGTTTTTGGTCTTTTTTCAGGACTTTTGTGATGTTTTTGGTCTTTTTTCAGGACTTTTTGTGATGTTTTTGGTTTTTTTCAGGACATTTTCTAATGTTTTTGTCTTTTTTTTTCAGGATGTTTTCTGATGTTTTTATCTTTTTTAGGACATTTTCTGATTTTTTTGTCTTCTTTTTTTTTCAGGACATTTTCTGATGTTTTTGTCTTTTTTCAGGACTTTATATAATTTCCATGCCATGTACGATATCCATTGCAGTCACATGATCAAAATTTTCCCCTAGTTAGGTCCAAGACAGCTAATTTTAAAGGACGTAAAAGGGATGTGCCTACGGTACCAGATGGACAGTATAGAGGACTTGATGTCAACCGTTTATCAACCATGAGAGGAAGGGTATGATGTCATGGCGACTGTCGTGATAGAGACAAGAAATGTGTTCCATCCTAGGCCTAGGCAGATGAAGTAACAGTAGATGGCCGAGCAATGATTGACTATGCATGGTGCCTGTTTGCCAGGTTTTCACCATGGTACTTATCCAAAGCGCTTGTTTTCTAGGTTTTCACTGTTGGACGAATTATTTTTCTTTACTATTTTTGTCATTTTTCTTATTTTTTTTGGTGCCACCAAGATGCCTATTTTCCAGGTTTTCATTAGGGCAACAATTTTTTACCATTTTTCATTTTTTTGTATTTTAAGGTTTTTAGTTCGATCTTCTGATGGTATGCGTAGAACTTCCAGAGATGTAGACTATTGATAGGCTCTGTCAGTTGTTCACCAGCTGGAGTAGCTAGGTGATATGCTCTAGAACCAAAAGAAGATACGATGACATAACGAACCAACCAGTTTGGTTCAAACTTGCCCAAATTTTCTCTATCAGCTTGGTTCTTAGGGTTCTGCATGAGGAATAAGTCACCAATGTCAAACTTCCTGACCATGACTTTCTTATTGTAACTGCAACAAAGACGGTTATGATACGCTTGTAGATGGTTCAAGGAATTTTTCCTTCTTTCCTCTAATATCTCCAGCTCGTGTAGGTGCGACTGTCTATACTCATCATCATCGGCCAGACCCTTCAGGGAGACTCGTAAAGAAGGAATTTCAACCTCAATGGGAAAGATGGCCTCAACTCCAAAGACCAGGGTGAAAGGAGTGGCTCCTGTAGGCGTACGAATGCTAGTGCGGTAAGCCCACAAAGCAGGGTTGAGTTGAATATGCCAGTCACGACCATCGTCATTAACAATATTTTTAAGGATTTTAACAATGGTTTTATTTGATACCTCAGCTTGACCATTTCCTTGTGGGTAATACGAAGAGGAAAAATGATGTTGGATATGAAATCTCTCACATAAATCATGAACGCCTTGGTTTTTAAATGGACGTTTGTTGTCAGTGATGATTGATTGCGGAAGGCCATACTGAAAAATGATGTAGTTAAGGATGAATTTGGATATTTGTTTTCCAGTTATGTATGTTAGAGGGATGGCTTCGATCCACTTTGTAAAATACTCAGTGGCAGTGATGATGAATTTGTGGCCATTTGACGAGGTAGGATGGATCTTACCCACAAGGTCGAGTCCCCATTGTGTGAAGGGCCAAGGAGAAGTGATTGGCCGAAGTTCCTGCGCTGGAGCATGGATCAAATCACTATGAATCTGGCATTGGTCCTGCCTAGTGCATCTTTTTCAATGGTCAGCCAGTAGTACCCAAGTCTCGTTATATATCGAATGAGACTCGCATATACCCTCATGTTTTCGTAAGGTCGTATCTCGAGACATCTAAGGAGCTACGGTAGTAAAGGGTGTCACTGACGATGGCATATCTTGAGGCTTTTTGGATAAAAGACTTCCTCTGGTTATTGGACAGGTTAGGTGGAAGGGTTTTGGACTTAAGGTAGTCATAAATATCTTGGTACCAGGGAGTGTCAGGAACAACAAGTTCACAGACCATCTCTTACTCCGAAATTTCATAGGCGGGGACCAACAATTGTTCTATTAGGAATTCCAGCTGAGGCATATTGCTTGGAATGTCGAGCAGAGAGCCTATTGTAGCCATTGCATTTGTCGCTTTGTTATGTGCTCTCAGAACTTGTTCGAAAGTCACCATATGAAAATACGTCTAAAAACTGGTAACCATTCATTTGTAGGGCATGAGTTTCTCATCCTTTGTGTCATAGTCATCATTAACCTGGTTGATGACTAGCTGAGAATCCCCATAGACATGCAGTGTTCTGATTTTCCATTTTATTGCCATTCTAAGTCCTATAACTAGTGCCTCATATTCTGCCACATTATTTGTGCATGGGAAAGCTATGCAGAAAGGCTTAGGAATGGTATCTCCTTGAGGGGTGATAAACAATATCCCTGCCCTCGAGCCATGATTAGTATGTGATCCGTCAAAGTAGAGTCTCCACGGTGACTTAGGTTCCATATGGAATATCGACTCATTTGGAAAATATGCCACTAACGGGTGATCACTTTGTAAAGGTGTGTCCGCCAGCTGATCTGCAATGACTTGTCCTTTTATTGCCTTTATTTCTACATATTGAATATCATATTCTCTCAGAATCATGACCCATTTTTCTAGATGTCCTGTTAATGCTACCCGACTTAACAAATATTTGAGGGAGTCGATCTTTGTGACTAGTTGTGTTTGATGGCTTAACATATAATGTCTTAGCTTATGTGCTGCAAAGACCATGGCTAGACAAGCCCATTCAATTGATGTGTAGTTCAGTTCATACCCAACCAATGTCTGACTGATGTAATATATAGCTCTTTCTTTTTCTTCTTGGTCATTCTGCGCTATTAATTCCCCCAGTGCTGAAGTAGTGGCAGAGATGTATAATATCAAAGGCTTTCCTTGAATGGGAGGCACAAGGACTGGCAGCGACAATAGGTAATCTTTTATTTGCTAAAAGGCTTCTTGGCATTTATCTGTCCACACAAAGGGGATACCTTTGCGCAAAAGATATTGGAATGGTTGGCATTTATCGGCCAATTGGGCTATGAAGCGCCGAATAGACTGCAACCTACCTTGTAGGGTTCTGAGTTCACTGATTCCTCTGGGTAGAGGCATGTCTATGATGGATTTTACTTTTGTTGGATCGACCTCAATGCCTCTTTGAGAAACTATGTATCCCAAGAGTTTACCCGATGTTACACCGAAGACACATTTCTTAGGATTTAGCCGGACTTTCTATTCTTCTAGTCTCTTGAAAATTGTGTCTAACACCTTTAGATGATCCTTTCTTGTTACTGATTTAGCCAAAAGGTCGTCTACATAATCTTCCATTATTTTATGCATCATGTGATGAAAGATTGTGGTCATAGCCCTTTGATATGTGGCACCTGTGTTTTTAAGACCAAATGGCATGACATTCCAATAGTATGTACCCCAAGGGCAAGTGAATGTTGTTTTATGCTGGTCTTCGAGGGCAATACGAATCTGATTATAGCCAGAGAAACTGTCCATGAGGGACAACATCTCATATCCTGTTGTAAGGTCAACTATGATATCAATATTTGGTAAAGGAAAGTCATCTTTTGGGCATGCATTATTTAGGTCTCTAAAATATGTGCAGACACGGATCATCCCATTTGGCTTTGTTATGGGCACCAAGTTAGATATCCATTCAGCATAATCAATAGACCGTATGAACCTAGCATCTAGAAGTTTCTTCAACTCAACCTTGACCAATAGAGCGACCTGAGGATGCATTTTGCATAACTTCTGTTTAACTGGTTTGACATTAGGCAATAGTGGCAGATGGTGTAGGACCAGTTCTGGGTCTAATCCCAACATGTCAACATAGGACCATGCGAAGTTGACTTTACGTTCTGCAAAGAATTTGTGAAATTTCGGTCTCTCTTCTTCAGTCAAGGATGCAGTGAAGAGGACCATTTTGGGATCTTCTGTAGTTGATATGTTGTCTTCTATGGTGTCTTCTATAAGCATAGCTGATTTCTCTTGAGTTATGGGAAGAAAGTCCAGTCATCCATCTTTGGGCGCCTCAGAGAGGTTTTCATTTGCAGATATGTCCTTTGTTACTTTTTTTTCGTCAGAAGGTGCCTTTCGGTTTTCACCTAAAGACGTTTCATTTTTTATTTTATTTTTATTTTTAATTTTACGACTGGAGGATGGAGCAGTCTCGCCGAATTAGGCCACAATCTAGGTCAATTGTGAATCCTGGCTTGTGATCACCACTGGGTATGCCCTCACGTAATCCCATAAATTCTGCAATAGCCTCATCATTCTGAAAGGTGTCCAGGACTGGCGGGCCTTGTTGGTCCCAATCGATTAATTGTGGATAGACTAAGGAAATTCCATCGTCGGCGTTGGTGAATTGAGGGGAGGATGTGGAAAGCATGTAGACGGATTCAAAGATATTGTAGATGAAATTATCATCATCCAATTCCACATCAAACTCTATCCAATATTCCCCTTCACTTGTTTCATATTCGTTGTCAAAGTAAGGGGTGAAAGACTCGGAGTCGTGGTTGTCGGCATTGTCTGGAAATTCAGATGGATTCGACTACTTAGATTCAGGTGGTGGGTATTGTATGTCATGGGGAAGGGAAATGGAACTATGGCTATTTGGTGCCTGATCGATTTTAAATATTTTCCAAAAATTTTGTTCAGAGGTAAGCTCTCATGTTTCGACAAACAAATCATCGAGGAAACAGTCACTTAAGGATCTTTGAGAGCCAAATTCCCACTCTTGGGAGTCAGATTCGGTGAAGGTTTCCTTAGTGGTCTCGACACTTTCTGAAGCATGCACGTGCTCACTCAAAAGCCCACTAGTACGTCGGTCATCATTGTTGGGCAATCCATGCCCTAATCCAAGATACTTTGGTATTTTGAAAGATTCTATGGGCTCTCTTCGTCCAGTTTTATTTTTGCCTAGGCCACTAGTTCCGTCGTAGCCCTTAGCCTTCATCATGTCATATCCCTTGCCATATTTCTTAACTGGTAATGGGGGTAGTTCAGCCATATATTTATAGAGCCATCCTGTAATATCAGCAAGGTCCTCATTACTCATGTCTCCCCATTTTATGAAAATCGTTTTTGGTGGAACTTTGAAAATTTCTTTGGGTTCCATTCTAAAACATGGTCAATGATAGACCTTTGGAGACTTGGGTATTGTTGTGATGCTATATGTCATATGTATTTTGAATTCTCCATAGCCTAGGTCCTGGATCTTGACATTGGGTTCATCCTTAGGAAGTGTGGAAGATGGTGGTGTAGTGGAAGATGTGGACGTGGAAGATGATGCGAGTTTGGATGGGTCAATGTATTTAGAAGAAGAGGAGCCAGGAGCTTCTCGGTTGATGGGCACTCGGTTTACAGAAATACCCCTTAGGTTGGTACAATATTGAAAAGGGTCAGGGTCTCCATATATAGTGATTTATGTGCCGTCAAATGGGAATTTTAAGCATTGGTGATATGTGGACGGAACGGATTTTAAGGCATGAATCCATGGGCAGCCGAGCAAGATGTTGTAAGGTAATTCTAGATCCAGGACCTGGCAAGTTGTATCCACAATGACTAGTCCTACTCTGATAGGAAGAGAAATAACACCTCGTGAAGAGAATTCTTCGTCATCATATGCTTTTATGACTATACTCTTTGTAGGGTCCACACATGCATCAAAAAATCCTAGAGCCTTAACCAATTTCAAGGAGCATATGTTCAATCCTACTCCACCATCTACTAAAACTCTTCTGACCTTGTGCTTATGGATGAAAGTTTTAATGTGTAATGCATCGTTATGGTTATTCTTGGGTGAAGAGTAGTCTTGATCAGAATAGGTGACATGGTGAGGTGTAGTGAGGTATCCTACCATGGTCTCAAATTGGTTGACATCAATATCCTTAGGGACTGATGACTCTTGCAGGGTTTTATCCAATATAGCCTTATGCGTGGGAGAAATATGAAGCAGCTCGAGTATAGAAATTTGTGTGAGTTTTTCCAAGTTGGTCGATAAGGTTAAACTGACTCTTGAGTTGCCATTGCTTTGTGGTTGGGCGGGTTGTGACTGCCTAGGAGATGGACCAGGTATGGTGATCTTAGGTTGCCTAATGGGAGGCGGACCAGCTATGGTGACCTTGCCACTTCGATTAGTAGCATTGCATTGGGGTGCTCTCTTAACTGTGATGGTATTGACACATTCATTATCAATTCGGATATTGTTTATAGTGGTTCCACCAGAATAGTCATACTTGGCGTGGGTGAAATTGGCTTGATTATTGTTTATCTTTAGACCTGACATGGAAGCATTATTAGAACCATGGCCTTGCAGTGGGTTCTTATGAATGGTATGATCTGAATTAGAGGAAAATTGTGGTCCACCTACCTCAATGATACGATTCTTAATAAGGTCTTGTACCAGATTTTTTAGTTGTTGACATGAAGAGATTTTATGTCCTTTTGCCCGATGATAATCGCAAAATGCATTGTCGTCCCACCATGTTGGTTTGAATTGTCCTGGGTCATATGGTTTTGGTTCTTGAAGTGTGATGACACCATTCTGAAGGCATTTCTTGAGGACTTCCTCAATGGGCTCACCCAAGGGAGTGTATGTGTGACCCCTGGGGAATTGTCTCATCTAACGGTATTGTCCTTGATTATTTTGGCTGCTTTGGTTGTTTGGGGGGACATTGGTAGGGGGTGTCGATATTTTCATTGATTTGTTTTGCGGTTGAACCCCTTTTAGAGCCAGTACAAGACCCATAGTGTTTGCAGCCTTGGCATCCACAACACCGTCATTAGTAACATGTTTATTTTTTAACCAGTACTTATTTTTGTCAGTGGGAAGGTTTGCATTTGTTTTTTTAGGACCGTATCTCAGCTCTCCCTTTGCAATAAGGGATTTCTCAATCTGGACACCTTTTTCAACTAGGTCCGTGAAGGTTGTGCAACAATGTACTTGTAATGCATATTTTAAGGGTCCTAGAAGTGTTTGAATGAACATGTCCACCTTTTCCTTTTCGGGTATGTCAATGTGGCAATGACTAGCTAGACTTCTCCATTTTTGAAAGAATGGGATGAATGTTTCACCAGCATCCTCTTGCGTGAGATTGCATAAGCTAGTAATAGAGGTGTCCATGTCAATGTTGTACGCGTAGGTGTTTATGAATTTGTGTTTAAGCTCATCCCATGTTTGGATATCCTTTTGAGTGGAGAACCATTCAAGGGAGGGACCTGCAAGAATTTTAGTAAAAAGTATCATCAAGTATGTTTGTTCATAGGTGACATCCATACAGTTGGTTGCAAATTCTCGGACATGTTCGATAGGGTTTGTCTTTCCTCTGTATTTGGTAAAATTAGGTGACACATATCCCAGAGGAAATGGTGGCATGTATAAGTTCATGTCAAAGGGATATACATTTAGATCATAAGACACTTCTTATTTTTTGCCGGATATTTGTATGTTTTCTATATGGTCTTCTCTAGACCCATCCATTTTTCTTGTAAGGCATCAATTATAGGGTCATTTGTGGTCCCATAAGTAGGATTGATTGGTATGCCATAGGTCCCCATTTATTGTGAGTGGATGTTGGCATGTTGTTGAGGGATGGATTGTTGTGACATGTGTGATGTGTTTTGATTTGTGTGTTGTTGGTATTGAAATTTTGGATTGGGGGTATGTTGGTGGGTATGAATATGGGATGAATATGTCAGAATATGTCCCCCAACGATTTGGGTCGATATTTGGGGAATATGGCGACCATGAATATTTTGATGCGCGAATGATGCCATAGGTTGTGTGTTTTGACTACCTTGTCCAAATTGTTGGGTTTGTACAAGGGGAATGGTCGTATTTTTTCCTTGGGAGGTGATGACATTGGACTTTCTTGACGTGTTAACATTTTGTTGTTGTCCTTGAATAAAGATACGTCATTTACCTCCACCCAAAGGATTTTGTGAGATACCAATGAGAGGATATGACGAAGATGTGCTCATGGTATTAGATGTAGTTGTCAATGGAGGATTTGTATGGCTTGATGATGCCCCCATGGCATTTAACGTAGTGGTAAAGAGAGGATTGGAATAACTTTCCCACACTGTTGAGGAGCCAAAGGTGGTTCCAGCCGATTGTGACGGTGTTGTGGATATTGTGGGCATTGTGACAGATTGTGATCCTCCAATGGATGTAGCATTTATTGGATATTGGAGTTGCTTGGAATGTTGGAGGTAGCACTCATGGTCGTTGTGACATTTTGCGAGGTAGCATCAAAAAAGGTATTGCTTGTGGTGTTTGGATGTTGACCACTACTGGATATGTTATGCGCGTTGTGGAAATTAGGGTCAGGAGATGTTGATCTCAACATGTTAATGTCAAACCCATGAGGTAACTTAGCTCCTTGACTTAAGAGTATGGCCAAATATCTGTCTGTGTCATATAGGACCATTTGTTCCACGAATTGGGATGCCTCTGGATCTTGTGCTGCTACCTCTAGGTTTTCCTCAAGTATTTATCCATATTCATCCTTATGTAAGAGTGGTTCAAAGGGGTTGCTTGATGAGGATGGTATGGTCATGAGAGGTTGAGTACTCGTGTTGCTAAATGGGTTGTCAAAAGTCCAATTTGGGTCATAAGTGGGATTGGTGACATTTGAATTAGAATCTTGTCCAAAGTTTTCCATTTGTATTTTCTTTCTTTGGAGTCTAGTTTCCACCATAAAAGGGAATTTCTCAAATGAGGTAATGAAAATGATGACAAAATGCAAGGATGATACTAGCCTATGTTTTTTTTTGTATTTTTGTATTTTTGTTAATGAGGGGTGGCAATGCAAGGTGATGACTAAGGAAACGATTGATGCAAAATGACGAGGTTGTCAAAGCCAAAGTGTCGAATGAGGACTAAGATGGTAATGCTGACGAAGGACTAAGGTGATTAATGTAAATTCTGGATTTAAAATGAGGACTAGAGGTGGACAATGCAAAGTCTAAGTTAAAAATGATGACTAAGTTTGGACAATGTTTGGAGAAAGGTTTGTTTAACCACTTTAAGCTTGACGTATGTCTCAATTTAGGTTATCAAAAGGACTTGCTAAAGGGACTAAATGACGAGTGAGCCTTCCTAACTAGACTGTTGAGTTGGAGGTTCTCACAAAAATGACAATGACCAAAAAGAGGAATAACGACCATGTAGTTAGGAGTTAGTTGTCACATGTTATAGAATTAAGACACTTGTCATGATCTTGTCTAATCTTATGTTCCACCTTGCCTTTATAAGCAAGGCATCTCATGTACATTTGTATATTCAACCACTATTCAATCATATTCAACTTGCATTGTTGAAGCAATATTTCTTGCCATTTTCTCTCTTATGGAAGATATTTTGGTCTAGAAAATGTTCCTGGGGGTGTTGAGGAGTCACCATTAACTCTTGCATACACATCTTCAACTAGTCCTTTTCTATCCATGGTTTCTAAATGAAGGTCAATGGGTCATCCTTTTAACATCAATAACATCTTCTCTCTTTTCTTATAACTCTATCAAAAAATATTCATCAACTAATCTAGATCAATGAACTTTCTTCTCTATTGGGCTAAAATATATTGCATTGATTAGCTCCTCTTGAATTTACATTTCTCATGAACTTAGTGATTTTCCACTTGTGTATGAAGTGCAGTTTACACAAGCATAGATTCTTACTTATTCTCATTATCTTTCTCATGTTTTCTTCTCCATACTTTTTTATATTTTCTTCTTTCTAATTATCCATGGATTCCACTTTCTTGTTCTTCCTAGAGGGTTCCACAAAACCATTTCTACAAAAGCATGCCATGCGATAGTAGTTGTTGCACTTATAACACACAACACTGCAATCCAACAAAGGAGAAAATTAATTATAACTCCTACTTGAGAACCCATAAGGGATCCTATTCTTGTTCCAACCAACATTTCTTGCATGTGGTCTACAATCTCTTTCCTTATGACCCTTGCAAGAATAGAAATAACCATAAAAGGAATGTTGAAACCTGGTCATATGATGTTTTCTCGAAGGAAAAGATCTTTTAAATTTATTTTTATCCTTGTAGTATTTGAGAGGAATTTTGGTTTTTCAAGGAACTTCATTTTATTTATTCTTGTTTCTTTCATTCTTGATAGGAATCTTGAGAGCATATACATAGATATCTAATTTTTCCTCATTTCCCTTCTTTGGTGGATCCTTGGGATCTTTTGTAATATTTTGATTGTATTCATAACCAAGACCTATCTTAATGTGTGATGACCTATGGCCATTGATGATATCATCTAACATTTTTGAACTCTTCATATTCTTCAAGTCTTTTTCAATTAAACACTTTCTTTCTCCAATTCCTTCAAGGAAACAATTTCATACTCTAACCTTTCATAATTTTCTTCCCTTTTCTCTAATTGAATTCTCACTTCCTCTTTAATCCTATTTCATTCTTCAATCTAAATTTTAGCTCGATGATTATCTTCTCAGATTCTTCAAGGCTTCATACTACCTCTACATTAGATTAATTTCCCTCTTGATGTAAGTTTAGTTTTAAATTTCTTTTCTTAAGGTTCCTTATCTAACTGTAGGCATAATGGAGTTCCTCCTCAAGATCCACTTCTTCATCATCTTCATCATATTCATCTTCTGAATCTTTATCTTCTTTTCTTTCATCTTTACTTTTGACCTGCACACACTCAG
The DNA here is from genome assembly GCA_007258455.2 of Sequoia sempervirens. Taxonomy (NCBI): domain Eukaryota; kingdom Viridiplantae; phylum Streptophyta; class Pinopsida; order Cupressales; family Cupressaceae; genus Sequoia; species Sequoia sempervirens. Next base: position 10,193,286 of record VDFB02000015.1, on the reverse strand, counting down.
AAGAAAAATGACCTATTTTATCACAATTAAAACATTTATACTTACCTTTGTACATGTTTGATCCTTTCTTGAGTTGTCTATCAAAATGGGCCTCCTTTGCATTTGATTTATCATTGGAGCTATCGCTTGATTCATGCTTTTTATTCTTCATCTTCTTTGATTTTTTGAATGTTGCCTCTTTTTTATATTTTTTCTCTTCTTCTAACTTCATTTCTTCTTCTCTTTCACTCACAAAGTTGTCTCCATTTGTCATGACATCATTCCTTATTTCTATTGCCATGTTTTTTCTATTTGTCACCTCATCACTTTTGCTTGCTTCTCTTTTATCACTTGTATTTGGTTTTGTTAGTACTAGTTGATCAACATTTTTCTTGGTATTTCATTTTCCCTTATTTCCTTTTCTTTTTTCAATATATTCTCTTAAGATCTTCCTTCTAGCGGTCAAACTATTTTTGAAAGAACCTACTTTGACACCAATTGATAGCACACAATTATACTGAGAGGGCAAGAGTGAATTAGTATAATAACAATCCTCAAATTTTTCAAAACTTAATAAACCATAGTAGTAATACTTTAAAACTTAATCATCCAAAACAATAATACACATGCAAGATATAGCAATTAAGAACACCAAAAGAACACAAGATTTATGTGGAAACCCATATGAGAGAAAACCATGGAAAAACATTGCTTATATATAGATCTTCTTCATAGGCACCAACCTATTTTTCTTACAAACTTCTTTTGTAGGAACCAATCCACTAGAGACACCAATCCCCACAATTGAGCACCAACTCAGCAAGAGACACCAATCTCTTATTTTTATAAGAACCAACCTATGAATTTTTCAATGGATGATTTTTCTTCACCAGATTTGAATGTAGATACACTTTGTTTCACATATCTGAATTTAAATAATGTAATTTTTTTCTTCACAAGTTTGATAATAAGTCTGATGCAATGTCCTTCTTTCATAATTTATTCTCAAATAATGCTATAATTTTCTTTATAATTCTCTCATAAGGTTTTCTCTAATGTCACTTACAAATCCACTCCCAAATTGTGCATCATATATTTCTCCCTTCACAATATTAATAGTTTCTTTATATATTTTAATATAGATTTGATTTACTCTTTATATTTTCTTTTCTAGATATGCTTGTATCTACTCTTATTCACTTTTTCACATTACTTACATATCTAAACTTCACATTACTTATTACCTTTTACATCATTATACTTCTAAATGAAGGAGGTGTCTCTTCAAAAAGAGATAACCTTTTATAAATTCATGACCCTTTGTTAAAACCAATCATTTCCTTTTATTAATTGCTAATTGTTGTCTTTTGTTTATTACTAATCACTTCCTTTTAAGATATTAATATCTACCTTCTTTATGAACCACTACACTTCCTTTATTTTAATTTAAACTTCATTTTAAAAGAGTCAACTATAATTTTCATAGTAATGCATTTTAAAATCATATCATTATTTGACTTTTTTTTTCACAAACTAATCTCTTAATTTTGATCACTACCTTCTTTTAATATATTTGCTTCACTTTATAAATTTATATTAATCATTGCTCTTATAATCATTCAGTGTTCCTTCTTATTAATCCTTCCCATTTTATTCTCTTGGGTGATTATCGTAGCATTGGTTTATATGAGTTCCATTTTAATAAAAAGGTTGAACATGTTAATACTAAACTTATGTATATGCCTTTTAATTTATATCAAACTACGATTGACCAAACATAGATATTAATTGATATTGGTAACTTTTTCTTTATACCAAAGGAATTCGGCCAACATTAACATTTCAAATTAAAATATAATGAATACTTCTCACATAGTCTCATGGGTCAGCCTAATTATGAAATAGATCTAATTCTTCTATATGCACTAGAATGGTGCAATCTACTCTTTGCCAACAAAGTTTAAACCTAATTTTTCTTGGTCTTTAGACATCGATTAGTGGCATTTGGCCTTTGTCATCCATAAAAAATATTCTATTTACAATATACTTTCCACACCTTTGACAACAATGACAATTAATCCAACAATCTCATATAATCTTTTGACATCAATGACAATCAATTCCAGCACTTACTACTCCATTTTCCACATAGCCTAGGTAAGAAATCACTCAAATGATTATTGCACCAACCTAAGGGGTCTATTACATCATTTGTAGACCTAGTTAAGAAATTTGTCAAACATTTCTCCTACAACATAAAACACAAGTTAACCATGATGAAACTTTACAACACTAAAAAAACAGGGAAAATATTTCATCATTCCTCCAATGATGAAGATTCGTGGCTAGTAAATTCCCATCATGAATAATAGAAAAAAAATTAATACACATATTTGTTACCAATATCAATCAAAAATTTGTATTGCATGTATAAGTGCAAAGTTCCAATTATTTTCATGATCTCATTGAAAATGGAATTCAAATAAAAAATTCCCTTATTGCTAAAGGGGTTACTAAAATCTATTGAAAATACCAAAACTAAAATGATAAATCCAATTTTTTTAGAAAAAATAAAAATGTAGTCAATGATGAGGTCATTGACTCCAAACATTTCCAAATAGTCCAACAACCTTCACCCATCACTATTCCAATTGCATCCTCTAAACCCAAGAAAAAGAGAAAAAAAATATTTCATTATGGGAACCTATAGAGGTGGTCTTCCATCAATTGGTCAAGTCCAACATGGTAACATTTATTCTCACTAAAAAATTTGAGGATAGTCAACCTAAGCCTTCATGGTATGAGGATGAATATTGTGATTACCATCAAATCAAACATATTTCCACAATAAAATGCATGAAATTGAAACATTATATCCAATACCTTATAGATAGGAAAAAATTAAAGTTGAAGGACCATCCAACTTCTCACCTAATTAAGACTTGGGGATTTATCAAAACCAATTTCCTAATCATAGTTAGCAATGCACTTCTAAAAAATAAAGGACAAGATACCCGCATGCATAACATCTATTACCTTAAGACCCCTCAAAATTATGATTCTATCCTTGGAAATATTGAGCAATCTAAAAAATGAGTTCAAACCATCAAAATCAAATGGTTTTATTGTGTTATCACTATTCAATGTGGAAAAATCACCATCTAAGGCCCTCCTCAAGTGCCAACCCTTGTCATAAAAATAAATATGAACTTATAAACCACCTTGAGTGGTCACTTTCCCAAATTTTCATCCTTGAACTCCTTTGTACATCCTCTAATCATAGGGATATCCTAAATAATCCTTCAATAATTTTAAGTTCCAAATGGCATTGATTCTTCATGTTTCTAGGAACTTGTTGGTCATCACTCTATTGATCATTACCCAAATTTCACTCCCAATTACCTTCCTTCTATAAATACATCACAAAATAACCCACTCCATATCAAATCTATCATATCCAAACATAAAATCAAGCATGTTTTCAAACATTTGTGCACTTTAGTTGGTTTAGAATCTAGGATATTTAGTAGAAGCTTTGGGTTCCCAAACTATTACCATCAAGGCTTATGATAATGTAGAAATAGAATCATCTAGGACTATTTTCCTTGCCATTGAGGTAGGACTTTCATTGCATGAAATATGGCATGTCCTCAATCTATATCTTCTCTACAACTTACTACTTGGTTGACCATGGATCCATACCATGAAAGCTATCCTACCAACCTATCATCAATACCTAAAATTTACATATTGTTGCCTAAAGTTTTACCCTCTGGCTCAATAGGCAAGAAAAATTGTGTTTAACAGGTTCGAGAAGGCCAAATCAAGCATTCTGCCTAGGGCAAAGGTCGTTAATCTGATGCTAGGTCACAAGGAGCTCAGTTGGGAAGCATGCCTTGTTCAGATTCAACATGAAAATATTTTAAGGGCATAGTCGTCGAGACCCCAGGAGTGTCACGGTGAGTGGGGTTAGCATATGGTCCCTGTCGGCAAGACATCGAATGGAGTTTCAGCGACAACGAGTTTCAGTTCGACGAAGGTTGTTTTGTTTGAAAAAAGGTCTTGGCGAACGCATCGTGTCTCGCCGAAGTCAAAAGATCTCGGCAAAGCAAGCGAGCTTCGCTAGGAAGTCTCACCGAGGTCACAGGGTCTCCCCGATAATCAAAAGAAGCAAGTCTCGGGACAGGTCTGGCCGACAAAGTCTCCCCGGCATAAGTGAAGAGGGCCTTCGGTATGACTAGGTGATATCGCTGAGATGTCTCAGCGATTTCACAATTTCTCCCCGAACCGAATGAAGCTTGGAAAAATTCAAGGGCTCGTTATAGAGTCTCGGCGAGCGAAGAAGTCTTGCCGATTGGAAGGAGGCCCCACCAGAACTCAAGAGGTCTCGCCAACAGTTGAGGTTGTCGCCCGGAGGTCCCGCCGACAACGGAAAGTCCTAGCGACATACAAGGTGTTATCGACAGGAGTCTCACCAAGCAGTGGAGCCTCCAAGAAGGAAATAAAAAGTGGTTTCGGCCAAAGGAAAGGTCCTCAGTGAAATGTCTTGCTGAGATGAGAGTGTCACCCCGACTCAAAGAGCCTTCGGTGTAACGAAAATTTCGTCGAGATGTTTCGGTGATAAGGAGGGGTCTCACTGACAACGGAGAGATTTCGGCGTAGCACAAGGGGCTCAGGAAGACTTCTTCCCAACTGGCGGGAGTCAGGCCAAAAGCAAGGAAGTCGGCCAAGGGTTCATACCTTGGCGGGAGTCTTGCCGAAGTAAAAAGAGGCGTGTAATCGCCAAAGCTGAAGTGCCTTCGGCACAACCTCTTCCCGACCGGCTGGAGTCTCAGCGATGGAGTGTGTCTCGGCGACAAAGGTAGATGCCAATATAACATAAGAGGACTCGGTATTACTGTGGGGCTTTCGACAGGATGTCTTACCGATATCACGTGGTCTCAGCGACAACAGGGGATCTCTGCGTGACTTATTAACCCACTGATCTCTTGGCGATGAACGGTGTCTTGCCGATGGCTCTAGTAGCGTCGATATGATCTTTTGGCCTCACTGGGAGCTTTTAGTGATGGCTCCATGTGTTGCCGATGCTTGCGAAGGGGTTTGATTGCATCGGTGAGACACTTCTAGTGTCTCACCGAGATGCGATTCAACTGAGGAATTTGACCGTCAGGAGTCTGCGTGTAGTTCACTCATCCAATCAAAGAGGTTTAAGGGTCAACCATGGCAGCCCAAAGAGCGTCGATAGGATGAGGGGTGGCGTGTATCTATTGCAGGCTCAGAGCATTCAAGGTGCAGCCGAAGTAGCTCAACTGGACACGATGGATTGAATGAATGCGATCGCTGAAGAATATCTGAAGGAGGCTTCTATGAGGGTAACTCTTCACCGACACATGCAACAGGGACATGCAGGCTCCAACATTAACTCAGAAAAAGATCTAAGGGAAAATCCTATCCCGAATCAGGATATTTTTTGTAAGCCCTAAGGGGCCGATGTATTAGTCTGTATATAAGGCATTTTTTGCCTTTTTTGTAAATAGTTCTAATTACACGCCCTAAAGAGTTAGTGATTTTCAATCAATCCTTTCTCAGTCAATGTATGTTTTCTGTAACTCAACTGGAATCATGAATACAACACAAAGTCTACCTTGAAAGTTCATGTTCATATTGGTATTGATTCTTATTTTTGTATCTTTCTTTTGTACATGCAATTCTATAACTGTGTTTTCGCATTTCTGCATTTGTATCTTAAGGTCGTGAAATTGATCTTTCCTTCCCAAGCTGTATGTGTGGGCCAAACCTGTTAGGACTAAAGCATTAAGTTTGAGAGAAGTTGATCTGAGAATAACAATTAGGCTTTCAAGTGTATGTTCTTCCTGTGTTCATTTCATGATTTCTTATCAGTTCGGTGTATCACCCTAGGTTTAGTTTTTTCCATTTTATGCATCTCTTCCCCTTTTCCTTTTGAAGAATCAATAGTTTAGGTGATACCCAAAGGAAGCCGGCCTTCTCTGGAGGTTCACTTCAACCATAGGTGACCCACAGCCTTGGAGTGATCCCATGTTTCTCTAGAATGCTCAGTTTCTTGTAAACTTTGCACAGGGTGCAATTCTAGGTGACAACACATATAATAGCATGGAAGTTACTATTCCTATTCACTTTCATCCTTTCCAATATTTTAAGATGTTATAAATCCAATGCTAATACTTCCCCTATTGTCCAAGTTTTGAATTCATCCCTAAATCTAGCTCCCCGAAATCCAAATCATACATTGATCCTAATGATCTACTTTCCACTTCTTTCACTCCACCTCCAAATAATAAGTCCTTGAAATATACAATCATAATTATTGATAATGTGTGTGGATAATATCAAATCCATGAATCCCTTCAAATTTCCAAATTACCCATATCCCCTCACTCCTTTGGTTAGCCTAGGCCTAAATTCCAAGACCCCTTTCTCATGTTGTAATTGGGGTCCACTGCCTTTATCTACAATGGATACCTTGAGAATGAGTACATAGAAATATTTGATCCCACATCACTTTGTAAATATGATGAGTACACTACCTACTTCAAATAACACAAGTATCCCATCCCATTACAAATGTGCAACAACATGAAATACCAAGGCAAGGGTCTTGGCCTCCACAAGCAAGCCCTCTGTCATCCTATAGATCTTCTAGAAAATGATGGCACTACCAACATAAGATTTGATTCACATGAGCAGTATTTTTATGCCCCTTTTGACTTTATGCCTCTTCTAACCTTGGTGATATTTTTTTTTTATCCCTAGTCCTTTTGAAGAGCTTTCCACCACATGCCTATTCTATCATAACCCCATCCTTGCCATCAAACTCGACCTACAATATCTTGACCTCATTGATTGAGACCAATGATATATTCTTAAATTGGATACATTTTAAAATGATGAGGTTATCCTTGTATTCATGCAATCTGGTACCCACATACCTTCAAGGGATCATAAAGGGGCTTTGAGATCCTATCGAGCTTGTCTATATATTTTGGGGAGAAAATAGAGCCTTCTAACCTTGAGTAACCATTCAAATAAACATCTTATATATACTTATCAATTTATAGTGGTATCTCTTCCATTTTATCCTACATATCTCCAAGATGGATCACCTCTCCTTGTTAAGGAAGATACATTCATTAATCTAGGTACATAGGTAGAACTTAAAATCACAAAACTTTCTATTGCTTGATATCTTGAGCTAAAATATGATATTTGTAGTACTTAGATACTACCCAAATATATTTGAATGGTCCAATGTTAACATGCCTAAATTGGACCCATCCTTATTGATCCACCACCTTTTGGTATGACTAAACACTAAGCTAGTTCACCAGAATCTAAGACAAATACACCCTCAAGTGGCTCTCTTGTTGAAAGAGGAACTTCATAAGCTCTTATATGTCAAATTCATTCAAGCAATTGATTATCTAGAGTAGGTCAATGATGAGTTCCTTACAAAGAATGATAAAATTATACCCTATAAGTGCATGGTGAATAATTTTAATAAGTATTTCCTAGATATACATTTTGAAAAAATCCCTTGTGTCCAATAAAAAGGTTGTGGACACAATGGCTACCATAGGATCTCTTTTAGATATGATTAATAATTATCATGAGTATTATTTTCCTGTAGAAAAAATTCTCATCCTTGATTATGGTACCCTTGAATTTGAAATGGTATGTGACATTGTTAGTCCTAGCACCCCTTGGTACACTTACATGTATTTTTTTCTCCAAGATCACTCATCCAATCTGAATTTGTAGTGTTCATAAAAATGGTATGATCCTAGCCAAGAAGCTCCTCCAAATATGATGCTATTGGTATACCATGGAATCAAATTCTTATCAACAAATGGAAATTTTTTTAGCTTGTTAGAAGGAAAGGGACCTAATTCATACCTCATCACAAGATCTATATCCTATTACTACTCCATGGACCTTTTCCACATGGGGCCTCAACCTTATTAGAAATATTAACCCACACCCTCTAACACCCCTAAATTCATTATCACTACTATCAAATACTTAACCAAGTGGGTTGAAGTCATTCCATTCACTTTCATCACTAAAACCCAAATATCCAAGTTCATCCTTAACCATCTCATCTCCCACTTTGGCATCCCCTCCACCATCATCATTGATAATATAAAATCAATTAAAAACCATGAAATGCAAAATTCCTTGAATTCTTTTTTGGTTGATCCCTAACTTTAAAGGTGAATTTTTTATTTCTCTTCCTTTGAAGTTACTTTAATCCTTATTTTATCTTAGGATAATTTTTGTACATCCCTCTTTCCAAAGTTAATATTTTTTTATCTTATTACTCAGCCAAGTTAAGCTCTTATCAATTATTTCTTCACTTATTTCCTCTAAGGAATTATCTTCTTCCACATACCGATTCAGTTTTGGAATAGGGAGGTTGAATATCCGATGCAGAGGAAGGATAGAGCTTAATAAAACTTGACTGTCTCAAAGCATTACCTTAAGAACTTCATAGACAACAACATATGGGGCATATTAGTACACATTTTCATGATTTATGACTTGGTATTGAGGCTTGAAAGATCTTTGAACATCATCTTGGACACTTCTATGTGGTGATGATCCAACCATACAACAACTTATTTGCTTACAACTTCTCATATTGCAGCACCTTGTAGAGACAACTTCATTGGTTAAGAATCAACAATAACAAATGGTTTTTGAACACTTAACCACTACTTTGGGAGCCCTTACACCTTACACACACCCAAAAAAGGTTCACACTTGACTAGTCACAATTTGAAGGCTTCAATGTCTCATGCAATCTACTTGGAACAGTCATGAAATTTTGTCATATCAATGCGAATATTGATATCCAACACCTTTTCTAGGTTTTTAGGACCTTCTAAGACCCCTTCCCAACAAATACTATGCACAAACAACACTTTTAGACTTGGATTTGTTCAACCTTCAATTGTTCCACTGACATTGTCATACATAGTCCTTATAGGACAGTCATCACAAACTTATACCAATCCTTCAAGAAATGATCAAGACTCTTGATTTAGGTCTGCATGACCCCTCACTACCTTCCTCTACTATTTCCAATGATTAACAATGAGTTTTAGACCCTATTCTCATGTCCTTCCTTGCTTTCTTGCTTCACAGTCTAATACATCCAGATATCGGACTTACTACTAACTCAAAGCACATGCAACCTTCAACTTGGAGCCTTGCAAGCTTGGAAAATGATAAAATACATACACATAGGCCTTACCACCCATTGTGGAGATTTTCCATCAGTGGGAGACCAAATTAAATCTTTATTTTCCCTCTCGAGTTAACCTAAGTAGGGTTTTGACAATGTTTTAGAAAAAACTACAATAACTTGCAAAATACTCAATGAAATTTAATGCCACAAAAACCAAAAGAAAGAGGATTCACATGCCCACACTATTCATTCAGTTTCAAACCTGCATATAGGCCGTACAAGTTGTACCAAGTAACATAACAGTCTATAATGATAGAAAAAACACAAAAAAGCTTGCTTTCATTAACCAAGAACTTCAAAAATTAGTTTTCCAACTCTCTCCTCCACTTTGGAAGGTGTCTTCCTTCATTTACAACTGATCCCAATGATTAGTAATGGTTTCTTTCTTGCATGTAATAGTTTCTTTCTTTTTGGAAACTTGGACAAAGTTGCATGACAAATTTTCACTTTTTAATCAAAAACCCAATTAACACTCCAAAATGAATCCATATGATTCCAAATGGTCATAAATGAGCTTATTGGACACCAAAACACACAAAAAACCTAAGACTCAAAAATAACAAAAGTAAGCTAAATGAGGCTCCTGATGCCCCTGCACCATACACCCAAGGGGAAGAAAACTCAAGTCCCACTTGAGTGCAAGTCTGCAACAGTGTATCCATGTTTGATAATATCATATTCATACATCCAAGTAGCATCTTCCATAGGAAGACCCCTCCACTTGACCAATTATTGAAGATATGTTGTGTTTCTTGCCTTCCCGAGTTCCTTTGTATCAAGGATGCACTCCAACTCTAGAGGTTTGATAGGAGGAAGGTCTTGGATCAATTCATCATCTGCAAATGCTTGGGAACCTACAACAACATTCCCTTTGAAAGGGTACAAGTCAAATACATTACATATAGGTTAAATTGCAATCCCACTTGGTAATTCAATCTCATATGCATTAGGACCAAACTTGTGAACAACCCTGCAAGGACCAATCTCCTTCATCTACAATTTGGAGTACTATCCCTTGGGAAATCTCTTCTTTCTAAGATGAGCTAGAACCAAATCTCCAACCTTGAAATGAACTTCTCTCTTCTTCATATCAGCTTGTTGTTTGTATTTTTCCACACTTCTTTGTAGGTGGTCCTTGACTTGGTGGTGAATCTCCTTCATAGCCATAAAAAATTGCTCACCCTCAACACTCATTCTCTCCATTCCACTGATATCCCTTAATTGAAAGACTCCTCTAGGCTGCAAACCATAAACAACTTCAAAATGACTCTTACCCACACTTCTATTCACTGAATCATTATATGCAAATTTTGCTTGAGGAAAGATCAGATCCCATTGAGTAGAATTCTCTTTTTTAGGACATCTTAAGAGGTTACCAAGGCTCCTATTAATCACCTCAGTCTACCCATCAGTTTGAGGGTGATAGGCAGAGTTGAAACAAAGGTTAGTGCCAAGTTTCTTCCACAAAGTTCTCCAAAAATGCTCAACAAACTTACTATCTATGTCTGAAACAATACTCAAAGGAAAACCATGAATCCTTACCACTTCTTTGAAGAACAAACCTACAACATAAGAGGAATCCTTTTTGCTATTGCATGGGATGAAATATGCCATCTTGGAGAACCCGTCTACTACAAAATAGATGGAATCAAAACCTCTAGGAATTTTTGGTAAACCCATTACAAAATCCATACTTATAGAATCCCAAGGCCTATTTGGAATAGGAAGAGGCTGATACAAGCCTACATTTGTGCTACACCCCTTTGCCTTTTGACAAATAACACATTTCTCAATAGATTTCCTTACATCAGTTTGCATTTTAGGCCAACAATAGTGTCTTCTTAGCTACTCCAAGGTCTTATCAAGACCAAAATGACCTACAAGACTACCACTATGCTTCTCTTTTATCAAGTTATCTCTCATTGAACAATTAGGGACACAAAGTTGTGCTCCCTTGAACAAAAAGTCATCTTGAATCAAAAAATCAATCCACTTATCATTATTGTTGCTACAAGGTTGCTTACAACATGCATATATTTCTTTGAAATCTGCATCTTAAAGATACATACCTTTCAAGGATTCAACTCCCACGCTTTGCAACTGAATTTTTTGCACTATTAGAGCCCTTCTACTCAAAGCATCTGTTACTTTATTGGACTACCCCTTCTTGTGCTTAATGGTGAAAGTAATTCCTTGCAAATATTCCACCCATTTAATATGGCTATGACTGAGTTTATCTTGACTATTCAAAAATTAGAGGGCATGGTTATCAGTATAGACTATGAACTCTTTGGGAAATAGGTAATGTCTCCACTTTTTCAAGGACTGAACCAAAGCATAAATCTCTAGGTCATAGGAAGAGTATTTCTTCTTAGCCTCATTGATTTTTTCACTAAAGAAGGCTATGGGTTTTCCCTCTTGACTCAACACCGCCCCTATGGAATAGCCACTTGAATCACACTCAATAGTAAACACCTTATTGAAATATGGTAAGGCTAATATGGGATGCTTTACTACCCTCTTTTTCAAATACTCAAAACTCTTTCTAGGTTCACTAATCCAAAAAAACTTTTTCCTCTTATCTCCCTTTATGGTATCAATTATTGGAGCACAAACATGATTGAAACCCTTAATAAAATTCCTATTAAAACTTGCCAAACCCTGGAAACTTCTTATTGTTACCAAAATTTCACTTAATACTCAATTTGGTAGAGCTGAAACAGCTGGTTGCATTTAAAAGTGAAGGGTATTCAAAAAAAATTGCTAAGTGAAATCATTGCACAAAAGGGATGCTTTCAAATGGAATTAAATTTTTATTATGCAATTTTACAACAAAAATAAGTCACATAAATTGCATGATATTGTTGTCTTTTATTCATTTTGTAATGAAAATGTATGCAAGATTGCATAAACATTGTTGTTTCATGCACTAAAAGAAAAAGAATGTTTAAATGTCCCACACAAGTTGTGGGCATAACTGATTTAATACATCATAAAAGAAAGCTATATTTCTGAAGATATGAAATAAAGAAGAACACATGGAAAAATAATATATCCATTATTGCATGTGGTAGAATTTGGTGTTGATCTTCTTTGTCTTCAACTCCTGCTTGATCTCAATCTTTGGATGTACCTACATTATGATGAAAATTTTTGGTTAGAGATTAGGATATAAAATATGACCATATGTCCTACGAACAAAAATATAGCTTTCATTCAGGATGCATTAAATCAGTCAGAAATTCCACATGTATCAAGAGAGACAAAAAGTAAAATCATTAGGAAAAGCATTGAGCTTTATTGTTTTATCTAACTTGTTTGTTCACTATGCAGGTACAGGTTCATTTATCATTTCATGATTCATCTTGTTTGACATCACATCATGTGGAGTAAAAATGGGCTCCCACAAGGGTTGAGCCCAACATGTTGCCCTTTAAGTCTTGAAAGGGGTATTAGATAAGAAATAGACAAATTAGCTACTTCAATAAAATCATTTTCAATTTGAAGAACAATTTTAAAGTGACAAAGCACATCGTCCATCCATGACTGTCAAATCAAGAAGTGCAATGAAGGATTGGTATCCATTCACCTTTAAGTGATAATCATAAATGAGCAATGAGCTCATTCAGATGCATATTAATCTATAGAACATAGCAAAAGTGCATCATTTTTCACCAAGGAAATCATGTTTGCATACATGTTTTATGCTATTACTATTTTTGCATCATGATTTTATATCATTTATTTGTTGTATCATCATGTTTTCCTGATGTTTGCATCATATAAGTTGCATACATTGGAGGGACATCCTATCCATGAAATGTATCGGGACATGTTATGCGCTGCATAACCACCCCATTTTGATTTGGAACAAAATGGGTCCCCCTTTCTTTTCCTTTCTTTCCCTTTGGTTTTTTTCTTTTTCTCTTGGCATTCTTCAGGTTTTCTCTTGGGTTCGGGATTTTCCTTCCCATTCAGATTTTCCTGGATCTAGCTCGAACTCTGGATGAACGCTGTTGTTCGGGGATTTTTGGTCTTCGCAAAATTCCGTGTGGACCGGATTTTCCCGATGTCTTCTTTTTCGCGGATTTCCTTCTCCTCTGGATTTTCCCGGACCTCGCTCAAACTCCGGCTGGGCGTTGTTTTTTGCGGATTTCCTCCCCGTCTGAATTTTGCAGTTTTCTATCTCCTCTGGATTTTCCCGAAATCCGTCGTCCCCTATTCTTTCCGGGTTTTCCAGAATGTCTTCTCCTTCATGGAAATCCATCCCGCGCAGATTTCCCCGGAATCTGAAGAAATGTTAAGAAGTTTGGAATAACAGGGCTAGCTAATAAATGATGATGCATTTTACGATTAATTAATGCTATTTTGAGATCTCACATGTTGTTCCTTGGTTGATAATGATCGGATTAAGTTTCTAATGGGTGTTTTCATGCTTTTTCTGATGGAATCCGCCTGATTTGGAATTATCCTAAATTCCTCCCTGGCTTGGATTCTGCGGGTCGGCCTGAAACCCGAATTGTTGTATGATCATTTTGTTTGCAAATTTAACGGTACCCTGCTGACGTAGGAGTCATTTTAATGATGTTTTTGATTTATTTTCTATTTATGTGATCTTTATTGTGGTTTCCTTCTTTGAATGTAGGATTAAATCACATACAGGATGATTCTTTGTCAAGGGAGCCTAGCTGGAATGCTTTCCCCAGTTCAGTTCGTCATAAAAACTAGCTAAGAAGAAAATCGGCAAGACCTTGCAGATGTCTTGCCGACTACCAGTGCATTATGCTCAACATGCGTCTATGTTACATTTTAGTAAGACCCCAGAGATTCCACGATGATCCAAGTTCACATGCGGGTCCTTGTCGACATAAGAATCCCCGCCAAGAGGTCTTGGCGAAATCTCCATGTCTCGCCGACCAGCGTCAAAAAGATTCATACATCGGCAAGAGGGAAATGCCTTCGCCATAAGGTCTTGGCAAGTTCACGAAGTCTTCCCGACTAACAAGAGGATTTTCCTATCGGCATAAGTTTTTCTTCGGAGAGATGTCTCAGCAAAGTCTCAAAGTCTTGCCGAAGGGAGTTGCATTCGGCGAAGGATAAAACCTTCGGCATAATGTTTGGCCGAAGAGGTGAGGTCACAGTGACAAAAGTGGCATCAGCGGGAGTCATCTTCTTCAGCATATGGTCTCGGCGAATTCATAAAGTCACACTGACATGGCGTGATGGATTCTATCGGTGGTCTCCGGCGAGAGAATTAATAAGTCTCGGTGACTGAAGAAAGAGCACACAGAGGCTTATGCTAGGACATAAGGCTTCTATAGGACATCTCCCCGACTGAGAGAGTCTCAATGACACAAAAGAGAAGCTTGGTGAAAGTGAAAGAAATCAGCAAAAGGTCTTACCAATACAAAAGTATCGGTGATAGCAGGGCAAGGTCGCCAAGAGGTGTTTCCTTCGGCGAAAAGTTTCGCCCAAGGGCAAGGGTCATGCCGATAAGATGAGCTCGCCGAAGGTCATGCCGACATAAAGCGAGGTCTGACCGAAATAGATGGAGCTCGCCAAGAGGGTAATTCCTTCGCCATAGGGTCTTGGCGAAGGAAGGAGGTCACGCCGACAGGATGTCCCTTCGGGGAGAGGAAAGATATGCGCTAAGAGGTATGGCCGACATTCAGGAGTCTCGCCGATAACACGGGGGGGGGGCTTGGTAAGAGAAGAGAAATTCAGGGTAAGGTCTCCCCGATTCTGATAAGTCTCAGCGATAAGGAGGATGTCAGGGAGACTCCAAAAGAAAACAAGAGCTTCGCCATGTGGTCTCAGCGAAAGGATGCGGTCTTGCTGATGGTTTTTGTGAGCTCGTATAACTTCGGTAGCTCACCAAAATGTCTTGCCGACTACCATATGCTATGTCGATAACTGTTAAGATGAAATCGTATCGGGGAGACACGATAAGTGTCTCACCAACATGCGATCCAATGGGGATCACTTTTGAATGCCCAAGAATCTGGTGTGGTGAATTTCTAACCAATCAGAGGAAAGCCAAAGAGTGATTCATTAGTCCCTTTGACCGATTGACTATTCCTGTGGGAGACCAATAGAATGCAAACCAGATGGATTCTTTCTGAGATCAGAAGGCGATGGATCGGCTCAGATGAAATGCAAAGATCCAGAGGGAGGCCCGATGGAATTTCCAGAAGGACAGTCAACGAACAGAGAAGTCCAGAACAAAAGGAGGCCGAAAGAAAGAAGAAACTATGAGTCACAGGGATAGTTGTAGTGACCACTGGTAGAAGACGGATCAGTATTAATGGTGATATTTTAGAGCATTCAAGACTGATTTCAAAAGGAGTTCAAAGATGGACACAGAGAAAAAGGAGTTAATGCTTCAGTAGCAAAAGATCTATAGATCTTTCCCAGAAATCCTTCATTGGCATGGATAGCAGGGCTTCACATTGAATGCAGTTTTGACTTTCCTCAGAATGATCTGAGGGCCGACTCTCCTGGATGCAGATATTTTGTAAACCCTAGCACAGGGGACAACGCATTCTTTTGGATGCATTCTATATATAAGGCATTCTTTCCTTTTTGTAAAGGTTAGAAGTTGTAGGGTTAGAAAGTGGTAGATAGAGGACTTATAGAATAGAACTGGTAGTTAGGAGTTAGATAGAAGTAGAAGACCAATGTATCTTTCAGTCTTCTTTGTAAAAATGGAAACAGCTTGGAGTCATAGATTTTATGTACACTGGTGATTGTGCCAGCTTTGTAATTGTTGTTTATCTGTTTTATGAATAGTAGAAGCAACCAGATCTCAATCTACTTCATGTTGTGTTTCAGAATGGTGTTTGTCTTGAGTTGATCATTGATTTGGAAGCTTTCAAGGAATGAGTTTGGTTTTCTGTTTTGTTTGAATGGTGACTTGCAATCTGCTGTGAAATCAGCACTGTGAATGGGTTAAGTTGTGTGTTAGTCACAAGTTAATTTTGTTCTGTAGTTTTAGTTAGGAGTTCCTTTGAAGGTGATAGGTTTGGTTAATTCGGATGAAGTGTCATTCTTTTTTGTTCAAAGCCCTGATCCATCTTTTTATATTTCTTTGAAACCTTGGTTAGAGTAGGTTTAAGTTCGTGTTTGACTCTAGAATAGTCCAAAAGCTCAACACCAGTAGGCCCCTTGAATATTACTGTTACATTGACCACTGAGGGACATTAGCACAGTTGAGAACCAACTATAAAGACCTTGGGATCTAAGGCATCCATG
The DNA here is from genome assembly GCA_007258455.2 of Sequoia sempervirens. Taxonomy (NCBI): domain Eukaryota; kingdom Viridiplantae; phylum Streptophyta; class Pinopsida; order Cupressales; family Cupressaceae; genus Sequoia; species Sequoia sempervirens. The sequence goes on along the minus strand of VDFB02000015.1, from coordinate 10,176,770 downwards.
TGTTTCCTTTCTCTTTTAGGAGAAACAGAGTAGCAGTATTTTTTTTGCATGTTGTTGTCATTTGGGACGTGAACAGAACTGGCAGTAGGAGGGCCTGATGAGTAATTTTGGATTATTTTGAGTTGGAGTGGGCCGGGTCTTGGAAAACCCAACTCTGATGGGTAGCCCTTTGTATATACCAGGATTTTTCCATGAAATCCCTGGTCACCTGTATGATAGGCTTCCTTTATTTTTCCCTAACGATGGGCAAAATGCTTTTGAACATGTCGAAACTTGTAGGCGTGTTCTTACTTTTCTCTAGGTTTAGCATCAGGATATCATTTGCTAGTTATTTGTTGGAACATTTCAAGGTTCAGCAAGACAATGGTATGATAATCTTCTACCAAAATCTATTTATTCATGGACATAACTGGAAACCTTATTTTTAGATCAGTTTGATCCTCATGCATTACACCCCTTACATGAATTTGTAACTACAAAAAGGATGCCATTAGAACCCATTGATCAATTTAATCACAGATTTTTGTTTATGTATCAAAGGGTTCAATCTTTGGATTTGGTTGTTGATGATCTTATACTGATAGAACATTACTATTGGGGTTTAAATTTTTCATTGGAAACCAAAGTTAGAGGTTGTGGTAAGGCTACATCTTTGCATGATGCATTTAGAACGGCTTTCTTATTGGCACAATTCAGATGTGACACTAGAAATTTAGATAGCTAAACTCAGGGTTATAATCCTCTTGTGCTTGCAAACTTCCATCATCTGCAGCCTTATGCTACTTCACCCACCATCCCTGCCAAGATGCAATCATTCTCCCGACCTTCCTAAGGTTCCAAGCACCACATTCTCTACACCCCTTATCAGGTCAATCGCACACAAGACCATTGGGGGAATTCACTCCTGCAAAATCCAATCACAGAGTTGAGTACTTCACTCGATAATGAAGTTATAACCATATCATCTCTTTTCAGTCATCTTCCAAAGCATAGTCCATTACATCATAATGAAGTTGTGGATAAAACATTTGATGATTCGGAATATAATTTTGATGACTTGTTTGGTAAAAGGCATGAAATGGGTGTAAATCCAGAGCATAATGGAAATTTCAAGATTGAATCTAGCTTTGTTTAGAATGCTAGTACTAACGATGGCTTCGAGAGAGATGAGGTAAACTCTTCTGAACAAGATTAGAATCAGGGTGATGAGGAATGGACAAAGGAGCATGGCTCATGTTGGCTAGATATCCCACATGCACAACATCGAATAAGGGAGAAATTAGAAGAGCTGGGAGATCTGAAACTATCAGAACTTGTTGGGCCAGGGGGATGTAGAATACATCAAACTAATCAACACTCGTAGATGGATTGCCATGTCTTCCTAGGAAGGATGGAGTTGTATTTCAAGCAACTAATCTCTATTGAGGGAATACTTATGGAGGACCCTTGGAGTACATATCTCCCCAATGAAGAGGATGAAGCAACTAGCACACCTGAGAATGGAAATCAGTCCATCTGAACTGCTGAGACTAACTGTGCGAAAAGGTTTAATTCTTCCCTGTCTCTTCATAACCTTGATTCTTGCAGTGAGATGGATTCAACAACTGGTGAAACTCCTCTACCTAATGTAGACTTGATGGAAGTAGAGAATGGATTCATCGATTCATTCATAGATTCTTTCATGATGGTGAATGAGGAGGAAACACCCTTTTGTGGGTTAGCACAAGAAGACGACTCTGCTGATTTAAGTGGTGGACAGATTGAAATAGGTGACATGCTTCAAAATGAGATTTCCAATGAATCTTGTGGTCAAGGTCGAGGACTAAATTCCAGCATGACATTTTAAGGGAAGAAATTCAAGTAGATGTGCAGATCAGTCAATTGTTCCCTGAAGAAGTTTGTGACGAAGTACATTTGGATGAAGCAGAGGAATGCTAAGAAGGCAACTAGGAGGCTATCTCAAAAGTTGAATCACTTCAACATAACGGAGAGAATGAGACCAGGGAGTATTTTCCTAATTTTGATTCTATTCACTTAAATTTTTTGGTGGAGGAATCTAAATTGAGAAAGTGTTTTCCTGTCTCTGACTCTGTGAGTTCAAGTGAGTTTGAAGGAAATCCTTGTTCACCATGTGCCAATACCCCTGACACCAATGATGATAAGCTGGAGGCAGATTCTCAGACCCTAGGGGATGACATGTTGCAAGAGAATGTTCAAAGTGAGACTTCATCTCAAGAAATTCAGAAAATTTTTGACTCCGTGCCCGAGATGAATACAGAGATGCTGGTGAGTGAATATCCTGACTGCAAGACGAACCTTGATTCAGTTGTGTTCCATGAAATGGGACCTTGTGAGGAGGAGATCATACAACACAAGCCTGCATTGGTAACTAGAAATCTTCAAAATCAGGTGGTGTCCTTTCATTATTCTCTGTGTTTTAATAATTTTTAGTTTGATTATGGCGTTGGGGATAGTAAAACATGTTTGTGGGTAAATCATGACAAAACTGAGAACCCATAGTTGATAATATTTCAAGTTTTATGCTCTCAGAATGAACTTATTGCCTATAAACTTTATATTTCTGAGTATAAAGATAAATTTGCTAGGCTTAGAACTGTGCCTAGTAAGTTGAGATTGTTGCACATAATGAAAAATTAGTCAAGTCAATGTATATTTTTTTATAGTTTTGTGTTTGTAGAGCTTAGCTTTTGAGTTAGTTTAGGATTAGGATAGGTTAGTGTTAGTTTTTGGTTTAGTTAGTTTTCCTTTGTTTTGTCTTTTTCCTTTTCTTGTTTTTTTTGTTTTTGTTTGTAGATAGTTTGTTTTTCTGTTTGTAAATATTTTGCTTTTGCTTCTGTTGTAAATAGCTTTGTTGTTGTTTGCTTGTTCTTCCTTTTCTTTTTGTCTTTCTGCTTCCTTGTTTCTTTTGGTTTCTATTTTGTTTTGTCCTTTGGGGTTTCCTGTTCTTTCCATCTTCAAGTGGTGGTTGTTATCTGGAGCATACTTTGGTCATTTGGAGAAGAATGGTTTAGGTATTTTCATGCTTTCTGGTTGGGTGATTTTGTCCTAAATTCTTTGTTTCATGCCCATTGTCAATAAGAGTTGTGGAATGTCTTGAAAACAAGGTGCACAGTAAGTAACCTTCATTCTCTCTCTCTGAATCTTTCACAAATCAATAAGATCATCTCCTCTTGTAATGGTATATTTGTCCTAGGATGACAATGTTGTAAGACTTGAGTGAAAAATCTGATTTTCCAAGTGTTGTCATAGGTCCATGGTAGTTTTCAACCCAGATCAGATGTTAAACATTTGACATATTGAAAGGAAAAGAGAATTAAATGAAATGTCTGAAACCTCAAAAGAAAAGGAAAAGAATTATCAAAAGAGAAAAGAGATTCAATATGAATGGGTGATTCTAGTATCTCTACCGGGGCTATGGACGCCTATCTAGCAGTAGAGCAATGCTGTGGGAAAACTAGAGGTATCTCCATCGGGGCTATGGACGCCTGACTGGCAGTGGAGCAATGCCTAGGATATCATTGCATGACAGCTAAAAGAAAATCAACTCATGTAGTTCAAATCTTACACGTTGTTGTCCAAAAGATGAAGAAAACTTCATGGGAGAGTGATGCACAATCAAGCACACACATAGATTCAGGGGTAGCTATTGTTGACTTACATTTGAGATCCTAGCTCAACCTTGCTTCTGAAACTGACCCAATTGGAGTTTTGATGTTCATGAACAAGAGTTCTGGGTAGTTGAATCCTTCAGATTCTTGAAAATGGTTAAACCATTTTCCTAGCCGAGTCGCCATTTGTTATACCCTGCATAACCACCCCATTTTGATTTGGAAGAAAATGGGTCCCCCTTTCTTTTCCTTTCTTTCCCTTTGGTTTTTTTCTTTTTCTCTTGGCGTTCTTCGGGTTTTCTCCTAGGTTCGGGATTTTCCTTCCCATTCGGATTTTCCCGGATCTCGCTTGAACTCCGAATGAACGCTGTTGTTCAGGGATTTTTGGTCTTTGCGAAATTCTGCGTGGACCGTATTTTCCCGATGTCTTCTTTTTTGCGGATTTTCGCATGGTCCGGATTTTTGCAGATTTCCTTCTCCTCCGGATTTTCCTGGACCTCACTCAAACTCCGGCTGGGCATTGTTTTTCGCAGATTTCCTCCCCGTCTGGATTTTTGCTGTTTTTTGTCTCCTCCGGATTTTCCCAAAATCCATCGTTCCCTGTTCTTTCCGAGTTTTCCGGAATGTCTTCTCCTTCACAGAAATCCATCCTGCGTGGATTTCCCTGGAATCTGAAGAAATGTTAAGAAGTTTGGAATAATAGGGCTAGCTAATAAATGATGATAAATTTTACGATTAATTGATGCTATTTTGAGATCTCATGTGTTGTTCCTTGGTTGATAATGATCGGATTAAGTTTCTAATGGGTGTTTTCATGCTTTTTCCGTTGGAATCCGCCTGACTCAGAATTCTCTGAAATTCCTCCCTGGCTTGCATTCCGCGGGTTGGCCTGAAACCCGAACTGTTGTATGATCATTTTGTTTGCAAATTTAACGATACCCTGCTAATGTAGGAGTCGTTTTAATGATGTTTTTGATTTATTTTCTATTTATGTGATCTTTATTGTGGTTTCCTTCGTTGAATGCAGGATTAAATCACATACAGGATGATTCTTTGTCAAGGGAGGCTAGCTGGAATGCTTTCCCCAGTTCAGTTCGTCATAAAAACCAGCTAAGAAGAAAGTCGGCAAGACCTTGTAGATGTCTTGCTGACTACCAGTGCATTTTTCTCAACATGCGTATGTGTTACATTTTGGTAAGACCCTAGAGATGCCATGGCGATCCAAGTTCACATGCGGGTCCTTGTCGACATAAGAATCCCCCGCCAAGAGGTCTTGGCGAAATCTCCATGTCTCGTCGACTGGCGTCAAAAAGATTCATACATCGGCAAGAGGGTAATGCCTTCGCCATAAGGTCTTGGCGAGTTCACAAAGTCTCCCTGACTAACAAGAGGAGTTTCCTATTGGCATAAGTTTGTCTTCGGAGAGATGTCTCAGCGAAGTCTCAAAGTCTTGCCGAAGGGAGTTGCATTCAGTGAAGGATAAAACCTTTGGCATAATGTCTGGTCGAAGAGGTGAGGTCACAGCGACAAAAGCGACATCAGCGGGAGTCATCTTCTTTGGCATATGTTCTCGGAGAATTCATAAAGTCACACCGACATGGCGCGAGGGATTCTATCAGTGGTCTCTGGCGAGAGAATTAATAAGTCTCGGCGACTAAAGAAAGAGCACGCGGAGGCTTTCGCCAGGACATAAGGCTTCTATAGGACATCTCCCCGACCGAGAGAGTCTTAGCGACACAAAAGAGAAGCTCGGTGAAAGTGAAAGAAATCGGCGAAAGATCTTGCCAATACAAAAGTCTCGGCGACAGCAGGGAAAGGTCGCCAAGAGGTGTTTCCTTCAGCGAAAAGTTTCGCCGAAGGGGAAGGGTCCTACCGATAAGATGAGCTCGCCGAAGGTCTTGCCGACATAAAGCGAGGTCTGACCGAAACAGATGGAGCTCGCCAAGAGGGTAATGCCTTCACCATAGGGTCTTGGTGAAGGAAGGAGGTCACGCCGACAGGATGTCCCTTCGGGGAGAGGAAAGATATGTGCTAAGAGGTCTAGCCGACATTCAGGAGTCTCTCCGATAACACGGGGGGGGGCTCGGTAAGAGAAGAGAAATTCAGGGTAAGGTCTCCCCGATTCTGATAAGTCTCAGCGATAAGGAGGATTTCAGGGAGACTCCAAAAGAAAACAAGAGCTTCACCATGTGGTCTTAGCGAAAGGATGTGGTCTTGCCGATGGTTTTTGTGAGCTCGGTATAACTTCGGTAGCTCGCCAAAATGTCTTGCCGACTGCCATATGCTATGCCGATAACTGTTAAGATGAAATTGCATCAGGGAGACACGATAAGTGTCTCACCGACATGTGATCCAATTGGGATCACTTTTGAATTCCCGGGAATCTTGTGTGGCAAATGTCTAACCAATCAGAGGAAAGCCAAAGAGTGATTCATCGGTCCCTTTGACCGATTGACTGTTCCTGTGGGAGACCAACAGAATGCAAACCAGATGGATTCTTTCTAAGATCATAAGGTGATGGATCAGCTCGAGAAAAATGCAAAGATCCAAAGGGAGGCCCGATGGCATTTCTAGAAGGATGGCCAATGAACAGAGAAGTCCAGAATAGAAGGAGGTCGAAAGAAAGAAGAAATTATGAGTCACAGGGACAGCTGTAGTGACCGCTGGCAGAAGATGGATCAGTATTAATGGTGATATTTTAGAGCATTCAAGACTGATTTCAGAAGGAGTTGAAAGATGGACACAGAGACAGAGGAGTTAATGTTGCAGCAGCAAAAGATCTACAGATCTTTCCCAGAAATCCTTCATCGACATGGATAGTAGGGCTTCACATTGAATGCAGTTTTGACTTTCCTCAGAAAGATCCGAGGGCCGACTCTCCTGGATGCAGATATTTTGTAAACCCTAGCGTAGCGGACAACGCATTCTTTTGGATGCATTCTGTATATAAGGCATTCTTTCCTTTTTGTAAAGGTTAGAAGTTGTAGGGTTAGAAAGTGGTAGATAGAGGACTTATAGAATAGAACTGGTAGTTAGGAGTTAGATAGAAGTAGAAGACCAATGTATCTTTCAGTCTTCTTAGTAAAAATGGAAACAGCTTGAAGTCATAGATTTTCTGTACACTGGTGATTGTGCCAGCTTTTTAATTGTTGTTTATCTATTTTATGAACAGTAGAAGCAACTAGATCTCAATCTACTTCATGTTGTGTTTCAGAATGGTGTTTGTCTTGAATTAATCATCTGATTTGTGAAGCTTTCAAGGAATGAAGTTTGGTTTTCTGTTTTGTTTGAATGGTAACTTGCAATTTGCTGTTGAAATCAGCACTGTGAATGGGTGAAGCTGTGTGTTAGTCACAAGTTAATTCTATTATGTAGTTTTAGTTAGGAATTCCTTGGAAGGTGATAGGTCTGGTTAATTCAGATGAAGTATCATTCTTTTCTGTTCCAAAGCCCTGATCCATCTTTTTATATTTCTTTGAAACCCCCATTAGAGTAGATTTAAATTCGTGTTCAACTCCAGAACAGTCCAAAAGGCTCAACACCATCATGCCCCTTGAATATTACTGTTACATTGACCACTAAGGGACATCAACACAATTGAGAACCAACTACAAAGACCTTGGGATCTAAGGCATCCATGTGTTTCCTTTCTCTTTCAGGAGAAACAGAGTAGCATTATTCTTTTTGCATGTTGTTGTGCCAAAAGGGACGTCAACAAGACAGTTATTGAAGGTACCTCATAAAGTAATCACTAAACGAATGCAGGGACATGTTTGTAATGAAAGAAGTGTGAAAGAAAATTTATTGAGGGAGGTCATTTGTGACTGCGTTCCAGGAGAGCAACATCAACAATCAAACAAGGATCATGCAACAGACTTAAAGATCAAGCTAGGTGATGCAATGAGAGATTTCCATTCAAAGATAGATCATTGCTAGCATTCACTGTCTATTCATAAGGGATCTGTCATTCTTCAAATATCATTTATTTTATGATCTAAAAATATATATAGCTTTACAAGAGGACAGTGATGCATAATAAATATAGTGCAATTCATTGTGAAATGCAATGCCAAGTTTGAAGGGAAACCAAATAGAGAGAAGATTGCATCAAGTGTCACATAAATTCCATCAGAAATATGGATACAATGCATAGAATGATGACGGTCACTTCAAGCAAAGAAAGACAAGGACAACCATATATATGCAACATTCCTTTCATGGTTATCACATTCCTATAAATACATGATCACACATAACTATTTGAAGATGCAAATGATCTCATGCATAAAAATATGGTCTTCAAAGCCAAGAATTCTTAAATAATAGAGCCATGGTCGAGTGGTAGTTCCAGAACATTTAGAGCCCTCAGGAAAGCTCGAGCAAACCCTCAGCCATAACAAGGTGAAAACCCTCAAGCATAGAGGGAGTTCCATTTTTGTCACATGCAGAAAATAAATGGAAATCATGGCATAAAAAAGTAACCTAGAAGTTGAAAAAAGAAGCCTTAGATACATTTGCATATATAATAAGATACAATGATTCTCAAGGGGCCGAGCACTTCAGTTGTTCAGAAGAGAAGAATCTTTTTAAACTAAGCCACGACCTGCGAGAATGAAAGGAGAAGCCACGACCATGTCAAGATATGCAAGATATTCAAATTGAGAATGGTTGAACAACAAAATGTAATCATGGGTTTGTATTCTTTAAAACCCTCGACATTTTATACATAGAAAAATAATAGGAGATCATGGGTTTCTTTAAAAACTTTAGCTCTTTCCAATCTCGATGGAAACACAAAAGAAGATAATGCAAGACATGCTTCTTCTTTTTTAACCACAGTTTTATTTAGTACAGAGAGGCCGAGCAAAACAAAATTTGTGAAGAAAATTCTTTGTAAAGGGTTTTCTAATCTTTTGTTTTCAGAAAATGGAGAAAGCATGCTACAGAGGTCGAGCTTATAGAGAAACATAAGCTTCTTTCACCATCTTCTGTGCAAAAAAATAGAAAGTATTTCTCTTACGTGAAAGAAAAAAAAAGATGAACATACCACGCATGGAGGACTTGAGTTAGCTTCAGAAATCTCCATTAAAACTCCAAGAAAGATTGAATGAAAACCTAGTAGGCGGCACCCAGCCAAAGCATGAAATTGCAAGTGTAAAATGAATAAAAGTAGAAGAGGCCACAGGTATATTGTTAGGGTTTCTTTTGCCCTCATATTTTGGCCGACCCTTTGGGGTGTTATTTTTCATTTTTATTTAAGACTTAACCTTGAAAATTAATACCCATTGATATGTATAAGGTATTTTTTTTTAATACCTTTAAATTTTGCAAGTTGTAAATCAAACTTAGGTTCCACCTCCTTTGATTTTTGCATGAAAGTGAAACCAAGATAAGAATGTAAACAATCATTAAGGTAATATCTTATGAATTATCTTAATGTATGTCATTAAAATGCAATAAGGGAGGTGTAGTCATCACATACATTAAAGTAATTGTCACCTAATTACTTTAATGATTGCCTAAATTTATTAACTCCATGTCAAGTCATGCAAAAATTAGGAGATGGGGTTAACTAAGGTGCCATTGAGGTTCTCAAAATCATGCAAAGTCAAAGAAAGGAGGAGTGAAACTGAAGATTATTTTCATGCATTGAGGAGTGAATCATGCAGGATTCATGCACTGGATCGAGATAGAGTTGAGTTTCAGTGAGACTTAAGTGTTCATATGCACTTGATGATACTTGGAGTCTTTTTGCTTTAACTTTCAGTCAAATTTGAGTCTTTTTAGGAGCCTTTTTGGGTTGACCATCATGTGGACTGAGTTTGACCACTTGATCTTTCATTTTACATCAGTTCTAACCCCTCTTTTTGAGGGTTTTCATCTTTTCTCATGGGAGAGATATTTGGGAGATATTTTCACTTGCAGTTGACTGCCAGTGCCACCTCTTGGCTCTTGGGAGTTATCTTTTGTATATAATGGAAATAGCTTATGTTTTTTCTTAGTTCTTGCTTCTTTTCCTTTACATTCTGCAAAGAGAGATTGGTCTTGTAACTCATTTTTTACAGTTATTAATATAGAGCAGCAAATTACAAGTTACATGTTATTTGTCTTTATGCAGTATTCTCCTACTATTTTCATTTAGAATTTATCAATTTTGCCTCTTCAGAGTTATGCAAAGTGTCTTTGTGAATAATTTGATAAAATTATTGTGTTTTAGCCATCAAAACCTCTAGTTTTTTCTTGTTCATAATTGTACATCACATCACAGGTCTTAGGTTTTTCTTATATTCATTTTGTTCTTCAGGTTGTGAAAATTATTTTCCTTCCAGCAAAAGACAAGTTGTTTGGCCTTCTTTGGAAACATTTTTGTGATCAAATTACCATTTCTGAACTGTGTAAACAATTTTTCTAAAAATAGTTGTGAATCAGTCTGCAGGTTTTATCATCATTATCATTTAGGTGCATCGCCATACTTTCAAATTTAGTTTTATCCATTTATTTCAAAGCCTTCTATCCCTTTTCCTTCAAAATCATCAATTCATTAGAAAAATCAAAAGGGAACCAGGCCATAATATGTGGATTCATCTTTGCTATGAGCATACCCACAGGCTCGAAGGTTTTTCCATGTTTCACAAGATTGTTGAGCATTCAAGTTTGAAGCTATTGTTCTAGTATATACAATAGTATTTTACCTTACAGAGGTTAAAATTCATACTTGGCGACTCCATTTTTTGGTTTTATATGTAGATCTATTCAAAGTTGCACATGAGAAGAATTCAAACAATTGGAAGTGTTGATCCTTTCAAATACTTGCAGCTTTCATCACCCAAGAGAAGAGGTAGAACAACAAGAAGGAGATCTAGATCATGTTCAACACCTAGATCTCAATCCACACCTCCTAGTCTTAGGCCTGCAAGTTATGTACCAGTATTTCTAGTATGTTTTGTGCCAATACTTCAAGTTTTGAATCCCAAAGTTCTAGTAGCTCCAATGGCCAGAGCTCATGCATTTGTACCGTTCAATGGAGGTAGCCCATTGAATCTGTAGCAGCATGATGATATACCAATGGCTGCACTCAAAATTTTACCCATTTTCACTGGCGAAGATCAGACTACACCAATAGAGCATATAAGAGATGTAGATTCAATTTGTGGAGTTCATCATGTTACCCAAGAGAATGTGGCATTAAGACTTCTAGCAGCTTCATTCAAAGGAAAAGCACTCTAGTGGTTCAGAGGTTTACCTGTTAATTCCATTGCAATATGGGATGACTTGGGAGATAGATTGAATAGGAATTTTTTAGACAAATCAGATCATCTATCCCTTGTTGAGAAGATGACGACAATTAAAAGAGCTCCACAGGAGAAAATGATAGAATTCAACTTCCAGTTTTAAAGAACTTGGAACAAAATACCAATAATGGTAAGACCTTCACCTAATAGTGCATTTCTATATTATCTCAGAGCATTAAATAGTGATATTGTTGTAATGGTTCAATCAATGGGTGGAGTGACATTACCAAGAGTGTTTAACATTGCTATTAGAGTTGAGAATAGTCTTATTCAGGCTGGAAAAATTGCACCAAGGCCTCCTATGCCTATTTTCCCTAGCATTCAACCTTTAATGCCTATCCAAATACCTCCCATTGCTCCATTACCTGTTGTTCCAGCCTTAGGCTATCAAGCAGTTATTCAAAATAATGTTGTTCCAACACATTTAGATTTACAAGAGCTTAAGGGTACTCAACAAGAGATGGAAAAATTGTTGCAAACTATTAGCAATGACTTAGTGAGCCTTAAGAAACAATAAGGTCATAATTTTAGACCTTACCAAGCATCATTCCAATCAAATAGACCACCTTATCAGGCTGATTACCAAGGATAGAGAAGAAATTTCAATGCTAGGCCTAATCAGCCATATAATCCAAATGTTGCTAACTCTTCAAAAGAGCTTGTACCTATGCAGAAAAATATGTCACAAGATTATGTGTGGTGTTATCCATGTAATCAACCTCATAACCAAGCTACATGCATGAATGGAGTGGTCAATCAAGCTCTTATGGTTCAAAGCAATTATGTTGCTTCTAAAAACACAAGGGAGAATAATGATTAGCAAGATCCCCAAATGCAACATAATGATCTTGTTGTTGCCATGATGAATTGGAAAGGTAATGAATTTTGTGGAGAAAATCATGTACAAGGAAAAAACCAATCATCTACCTCCATTGCAGCCAATACGAGGTCAAAGAAAAGGGCTACTGACTTAAGACACCAAGTTGTTTCTAAGGAGCAACAAGAAGATAAAGATCAACAACAAGCTGGTAAAGATAAAAATCAGACTTCTACAACTCAACAGAGTCAGATTCAGCCTTCCACTTCTCAGAATATTCATATTTTACCAAGAGGACAAGCTGTAGCTGCTAAGGAACATCCAAAGACTCAAACTCATCCTTTACAGTCACAAACTGAAGTTGTTATTCCTAAAGTGCAGAAAAAGGTTAGTGTTACAGCATTTAATATTGTTGATCATATGAAAAGGCCACTGTTAGCTTGTCTATGTTGGATGCATTGCATATTCCTGGTAAAAAATATTTATTACAAGAGGCTTTAGCTAAAATTTCAATTTTAGATTTACCTATTAAAAAGTAGCCCAAAGTTGTGCTTGCAAACAACTCTAAGACTGAGAACGAGCAGTTAGCTTAAGAGGTAAATCCACCTCCATTTTATGTAAGTCTAATAATTGGTGATAATATAGTGCACAATTGCATGATTGATTCAGGAGCAAGTAACTCTGTTATGCCTAGACAACTAGTGGATAAACTAGGATTGACTTATGAGCCATTGTCAAAGGGGGTAGTTCAATTAGATGGTACAACCATTAAATATGTTAGAGTGATTAAAAGTATACCCATTACCTTACATGCTTGTCCAAACTTCTCAATCCCACAGGATATTTATGTCATTGATCTGCCACTTTTCTTTTCCATTTGTCTTTCTAGGGATTTTACTATAAAGTTGGGTGGGTATTTATCATTAGATTGGTCACATATGTTTTTCAGAACTAGATATGGCACTAGAGTGACCGTCAAGTCAAAACCACAAGCCAAAGATCATATTGAACCTCATGTTCCTAATCCTGTAAATGTAAACCTAGTTATCCATGAGTAGGAGGATCAATCCATGACCCTAGACCCCAACATACCTATTGAGGGCATACCTGATATAAATTTAGATGAATGGGAAGTCGAGAATCATGAAGTTGATCCTTTCAGTCACATGGATGAGGTAGGATTAGGCATTTACATGTTTCATGAGCATGATGCAATTGTTCCAAATCTAGTTAAGGATGAAAAATAGCCAAAATATCAAGGTAATCAGCTTTGGAAGTTGTATTTTGATGGCTCAAGAAATAAAGTTGGTGATGGTGGAGGAGCCATGTTGTTTTCACCTGATGGAGAAAAGTATTATTCATCACTTCTCTTTTCCTTCAGTTGCTCAAATAATACTATTGAATATGAGGCACTTATTCATGGCCTAGAATGGGCCAGAAAGAAAGGTATAAAGTGTCTGCAAGTTTTTGGTGATTCTGAGTTAATAGAAAATCAGGTAAGAAACCTGAGTGTTACAAAAAATGATTTTCTTAAGATATATAAACATAGAGTTTTAGATTTAATTGGGGATTTTGATGCTTTCAATCTGCTATCTATTCGTAGAAATTAGAATGAATAAGCTGATAAACTTGCTGCCATAGGATCACAATTTGATATTCCAACTGATATACATAATATTGAGGTAGAATAGTATGTAAAAGTGGTTATGATATCATCTATACCAGATAACAATGTTAGTTGGTAGGTTTTTGAAAGCGATGAGCAGATTATTAATTTTTTGATGGAGGAAGCAGAGTTTGTTGTTGGAAACCAACAAAAAATTGAGCAACAATATGACAATCAGATCTTGCAACTGAAGTCTAATAAGCTGCCTAAAGGTTTGGTAACCTTAGATTCAATTTTTAACACTAATGATCAAGTTAGAAAGGATAAAGGCAACATGCCAGTGAAATAGGAACACTATGAACCCATTGAGATATTCAGAGACAAACTCCTCAAGCTTGGTAAGGTATGTACCAAAGAGGAACAATAAGCTTTTATTCTGCTTTGTCAAGAATTTAGTGATATTTTTGCTTGGGAGTATGGAGATTTAAAGGGTTTTAACCTTGAGTTAGCTCAACACACCATTGAGCTGGAGCCCAAAGCAAAACCAGTGAGGCAGAAGCAAAGATCTCTAAATCCCAAGCTAGAGCATCTCATGAAAACAGAGCTAAACAAATTGATTGAAGGTAACATTATCTTTCCGATAAAGCATACATCTTGGGTTTCTAACTTGGTACCTGTTAGGAAAAATAATGGTGAGATTAGGTTGTGTGTTGATTTATGTGATTTAAATAGAGCCTCTCTTAAAGACCATTATCCACTACCTTCAATGGAACATATTTTACAAGTTGTTTCAGGTTTAGAAAGGTTTTCATTATTGGAAGGTTATTCAGGGTACAATCAAATTTTAGTAAAAGAGGAAGACCAGTTCAAAACTCCCTTTACCACCAAGTGGGGTACCATGGCTTACAAAAAAATTCCCTTTGGATTGTCCAATGCAAAGGAAACCTTTCATAGAGCAAAGGACATGGCTTTCCAAGGTCTCATTAACAAGTTTGTACTTATTTATTTAGATGACATTACTGTATTTTCAAAGAAAGCTAACATTTTGATCATCTAAGGAAAATCTTTGAAAGGTGCAGAGAATACAGGGTTTCACTTAACCCAAAGAAGAGTGTTTTTTCGGTCCACGAGGGGAAGCTTCTTGGACATATTGTTTCTAAGCATGGTATTACAATTGATCCAGAAAGGATCGCTGCTATTCTAGCTTTACCCCTGCCAACCCATAAGAAATGCTTACAAAGCTTTCTAGGTAGGATCAATTTTGTTAGGAGGTTCATACCTAACATTGCAACATTATTGCAGCCCCTTACAACTATGCTAAAAAAGAACATTCCTTTTAGCTGGACCAAGGAAGGTAAGATGAGTTTTGAAGAAATCAAGGAGGCCCTTGCAGCAGCCCCAACACTTATTAACCCAAATTTTGACAAATATTTTATATTATATGCATTTGGGAGTGTTGACACAATTTTAGCCATCCTTTATCAATAGAATGAAGAAGGATTAGAGCATCCCTGTGGTTTTCTTTAGCCAAGTTCTCCATGATTATGAAGTGAAATACTCATTTGTAGAAAAAAATGTGCTAACTGTAGTAAGAAGCCTTAATAAATTTAGGCATATGCTCTCAAACGAAAAAATATAGCTAATGGTTTCCCATCCAACAATTAAGGATTTCTTGCTTAGTAAAGATATCAATGATAAAAGAGCAGGCAGGATTACAAAAGCGATGGAGTATGACATTGATATTAAAGTCACCAAGCTTGTTAGAGGCAAAGGCCTATGTGAATAGCTTGTTGGGAATGAAGAAAACAACAAAGCAATTAATGAGCAAGATGCAACAGTGCTCAATAACGAGGAACAAGCTGATGTTCCAGTTTCATCTTCAAATTGGATTCAACAAATGATCCATTACTTACATACTAGTGACTATCCTAAAGGTTTGAACAATTCAAAGAGAAGGTATTTTAGGCTTCAAGCCATCCCTTATATTGTAATTGATGGAATTTTATATAAAAGGTATTTTCATGGTGTTTTACTCAGATGTGTTGAACTAGATTAGATTGATAAAATTTTGAAAGAATTTCATGATGGGCCCTCTAGAGGCCATTTCGCACCAAGAACCATAGCTATAAAGATCATGAGAGTTGGGTATTATTGGCCTGATTTATTCAAAGATGCCCATTCTTGGGTCTAAAAATACAATAAATGTTTAATATTTGCAAGAAAGCAGAAGTTTGCAACCCTGCCTCTACATCCAATTCAAGTAGAGTAGCCTTTTAGAAAGAAAGGACTTGATTTCATTGGTCCCATTAACCCACCTTCAAGTGCAAGTCATAAATGGATATTAACAACATCAGACTACTTTACAAAGTGGACATAAGTTGTTGCATTAAAGGAGGCAAATGAAACTTCTGTTTTGAATTTCTACTAGGACTTGGTTTCTAGGTTTTGTACTCCTGATTCTATCATATCTAATAATGCATTAGCATTCATAGGTTTAAAAGTTTCAGATTGGTCAGTTAAGAACAACATATATATGAATACTTCTTCAAACTATTACCCTCAGGGTAATGGACATGTAGAGTCCACTAACAAGAACTTAATCAAGATCATCAAGAAGACAATCCAATAAAATCAGAGGACTTGGCATGATAAACTAAAATTATCCCTTTGGGTTGATAAGATTATACCTAAGAGAGCTACAGGTAATTCACCTTATATTCTTACATATGGCAAAGAGGCCAAAATTCCTATCTCAGTTGAATTGCCTACCTTAAACATGATCAAGGAACTGGATCTACTCGAAGAAGAACCTATGGAAATTAGGCTTGCATAGCAAATGGAGCTGGAAGAAATAAGAAAAGATGCATTAAGGAATTTGGAGATCCACCAAGCTCAGATGAAAAGAACATTTGATATGAAAGCAGTCCTAAGAGCTTTCAAAGAAGGTGATTTTGTATTTAAGTGGGATGAACTTAAGAGAAAACCTAGTAAACACACTAAGTGTGATGTCATGTAGGATGGCCCATACATTATCATAAAATGCAAATAACATAACACATTTCAGCTCTCAAAGCTAGATGGAGAGGTGTTGCCAATCCCTGTCAATGGGATTCACCTCAAACAGTGCTATTAAAGATCAAAGGTTGTACATATTTAAATAGAAGTTTTTAGTTAATAAGTGCTCTAGGAACACTTCATTTTAGTTCTATTTTGTTTTCCAATAAGTGTAGATGCACTATTTGTTGGGCCTTTCCTAAACAGAGCCACGATAATTTGTTTCTTGTTTTGTTTTGTTGTTGTATAGTTCTTAACAGCTGAGTTACAATAGTTTTCTAACTTTGGGAGGGGGGGTAGAATTTGACTCAATGCCCAATGGATTGTTTAGAAAATTGGTCTAGCTTGCTTAGTAGGCAAGCATTCAGCAAAAATCGCCAAAAATGTTATCAAAATTTCACTTACAACTCAATTTGGTAGAGTTGAAACAGTTGGTTGCATTTAAAAGTGAAAGGTATTCAAACATTTCTACTAAGTTAAATCATTGCACAAAAGGGATGCTTTCAAATGGAATTCGATTTTTATTATTCAATGTTTTACAACAGAAAGATGTCACATAAATTGCATGATATTGCTGTCTTTTATTCATTTTGTAATGAAAATTTATACAAGATTGCATAAACATTGTTGTTTCATGCACTAAAAGAAAAATAATGCTTTAAGTGTCCCACACAAGCCATGGGTGTAACTGATTTAATACAACATAAAAGAAAGCTATATTTCTGAAGATATGAAATAAAGAAAAACACATAGAAAAAGAATATATCCATCATTGTCTATGGCAGAATTTGGTGTTGATCTTCTTTTTCTTTAGCTCCTACTTGATCCTGATCTTCGGATGTACCTGCATTATGATGAAATTTTTTGGTTAGAGCTCTGGATATAAAATCTGGCCATATGTCCTACCAACAAAAATATAGCTTTCATTTAGGATGCATTAAATTAGTTAGAAATTCCACATGTATCAAGAGAGACAGAAAGTTAAATCATCAGTTAAAGCATTGAGCTTCATTTTTTACTCCACATGTTGTGAAAAGTTTTTGCAAAGGGTTTTCTAATCTTTTGTTTTCAGAAAATGGAGAAAGCATGCTACAAAGGTCGAGCTTAAAGAGAAACATAAGCTTCTTTCAACATCTTCTGTGCAAAAAAAATAGAAAGTATTTCTCTTACGTGAAAGGAAAAAAAAGATGAACATACCATGCATGGAGGACTTGAGTTAGCTTCAGAAATATCCATTAAAACTCCAGGAAATCTCGAGTGAAAACCTAGCAGGCGGCACCCAAGTAGAGCATGAAATTGCAAGTGTAAAATGAATAAAAGTAGAAGAGGCCACAGGTATATTGTTAGGGTTTCTTTTGCCCTCATATTTTAGCCGACCCTTTGGGGTGTTATTTTTCATTTTTATTTAAGACAACCTTGAAAATTAATGCCCATTGATATGTATAAGGTATTTTTTTAATACATTTAAATTTTGTAAGTTGTAAATCAAACTTAGGTTCCACCTCCTCTAATTTTTGCATGAAAGTGAAACCAAGATAAGAATGTAAACAATCATTAAGGTAATATCTTATGAATTACCTTAATGTATGTCATTAAAATGCAATAAGGGAGGCATAGTCATCACATACATTAAAGTAATTGTCACCTAATTACTTTAATGATTGCCTAAATTTATTAAATCCATGTCAAGTCATGCAAAAATCAAGAGGTGGGGTTAACTAAGGTGCCATTGAGGTTCTCAAAATCATGCAAAGTCAAATAAAGGAGTGAAACTGAAGATTATTTTCATGCATTGAGGAATGAATCATGCTGGATTCATGCAATGGATTGAGACAGAGTTGAGTTTCAGTGAGACTTAAGTGTTCATATGCACCTGATGATACTTGGAGTCTTTTTGCTTCAACTTTCAGTCAAATTTGAGTCTTTTTAGGAGCTTTTTTGGGTTGACCATCATGTGGATTGAGTTTGACCACTTGATCTTTCATTTTACATCAGTTCTAACTCCTCTTTTTGAGGTTTTTCATCTTTTCTCATGGGAGAGATATTTGGGAGATATTTTCACTTGCAGTTGACTACCTGTGCCACCTCTTGGCTCTTGGGAGTTATCTTTTGTATATATTGGAAAAAACTTATGTTTTTTCTAAGTTCTTGCTTCTTTGCCTTTGCATTCTACAAAGAGAGATTGGTCTTGTAACTCAACTTTTACAGTTATTTATATAGAGTAGTAGATTACAGGTTACATGTTATTTGTCTATATGCAGTATTCTCTTGCTATTTTCATTTAGAATTTATCAAATTTTCCTCTTCAGAGTTATGCAAAGTGTCTTTGTGAATGATTTGATGAAATTATTGTGTTTTAGCCATCAAAACTTCTAGTTTTGTCTTGTTCATAATTGTACATCACATCATAGGTATTAGGTTGTGCTTATATTCATTTTTTTCTTTAGGTTGTGAAAATTATTTTCCTTCTAAAAGGACAAACTATTTGGCCTTCTTTGGAAACATTTTTGTGATCAAATTGCCATTTCCGAACTATGTAAATAGTTTTTTCTAAAAAATAGTTGTGAATTATTCTATAGGTTTTATCATCATTATCATTTAGGTGCATCACCATACTTTCAAATTCAGTTTTATCCATTTATTTCAAAGACTTCTATCCCTTTTCCTTCAAAATAATAAATTCATTAGAAAAATCAAAAGGGAACCATCCCATAATCTGGAGATTCATCTTCGCTATGAGCTTTCCCACAGGTGCGAAGGTGTTTCCATGTTTCATGAGATTGCTGAGCATTTAAACTTAGCATCCGTGTAATACCCCATGTTTGTTGATTCATTAGATATTCTTGGTACTCTTTGATATTGTGGATACTCTGTGATACTCTATGTGGTAGATTTATATTTGATCATGTGTGGCTTCTTAGTTACATGTTTACTGCTCTTTACATTATGTGTGACAATTAATGATACATTATACATTAATGATTTGATTCGTTATGCAATGGTTTTCCTTAAATTTATATGCGATGATGTAATTCCATGATATTATGCTTATGATGACATGTTCAGTGTATCTTGGTGGAAGGACGGAGTAGTACCACTCGCTCGCAAGCACCCTACTACCCCGCTATTACCTTTCACAGTGTGTTTTCAGTGGAGATTATATGTTACTTGACATTTATTTGTTTGTAGGAATTGCAGGATTAAAGTCTTGATTCCACCTGCTTCGGCAGGACAGGGCGAGCACAAAATGAACCCAACGGGTACAATGTTGTTAAAAGGAGTTGTTAAGGAAGAATTCCCGTCCCAAGTCCGTCATTTCGTTATGAGGTTGTTGAGTCATGTGTTGACCTGGTCTTGTCTTGATATTTTGATTTTTGAGTTAAATGATTTATTTAATTTATTTATGGTTGGGGATATTTGATTTAATTATTTTTATAAGATTAAATTAAAGTTATTTTATTAATTATGATTTAGTAAGCTTTGAAGCTTAATTATATTTGATTAAAAGTTATTTATTTACTAAAAGATTGTTTTAATTAAATTTTAGAAATAAGTGGTGGTAATTTAAAAATTATTGTTTAAAAATAATAATAATAATAATAATAAATAATTAAATGAGAAAAGCTGGAGATTCTTGTGGGGGTTATTTGGAGAATGAAATTAATTATTTCGAAATCTTTTCACGGGAGAGGAAGAGGAAGAGACAGGGGGCTGTTGAAATGGGGATTTTGGTATTCTTTTAAAGGGAACAGAAAAGAGGATGTAGGGGGGAATTTTTAGAGGATTGTCTTAGATTTTGTTTTGGAAAAAGAAGCTGCAGGAAAGGATCAGCGTTGAAAGGAGGAGGAAAGCGTCTATGTTGGATTTCTTCTACAGCCGTAGGACGCCAGGTTCCCTTCCAATTATGTTCTATTTGTTTATGCTCTTGTTCTTGTTATAAGTTTTTGACTGTACTGTTTGATGAGTTTAAATCTCTGGCTATGTTTAATTCTATGATTGAAAATTTTGTCTGTAGAAATCTTGCAAATTTTTCCATAAAACCTTAGGGAAGACATTGTCAAAATTTCTTTAATACTATTTATCTGTAAAAACCGTAGTTGACAAAGAACTTGTTAAAATCTTATTGATTGGGTTTTAACCCAGATCTGGAATTTCTTTTGTTCGAAACAAAATATTGGATTTGGGACTATGAACCAGGGTTAAATATGGGTATTTCTATTTATTTTTATAAATGCAGATTCGCAGGTTATATCTATATATGTAGATATAACTCTTTCCAAATTTCTGGAAAGTATTTGTTTTTTTTTAAATCTGGGAGGCTGGGTAGTTTCATTTTTAAATCAGATGAAGGTTAATTTTGGTACTCTGGGTACGAATTGCTGGGTTCCAAACCCGTGAGTTTATTGTTCTATTTTATTTTATGGAATTCATTTTATATAAAATATATGTATATATATATGTCGATCTGGGGTTTACTTGTTTGATTTGTTTCTTTTGTATTTTATGATTGATAGTGTATTCGTTCGGAATTCACGAAATTTAATATTGTTAAACTCTGTCAACATTTTGGACTGTCGCGTCTGTACCCCAAGATGGTATATAGCATGGTTGTTAAACTTTATTTTGTTACCCCGTATTGAAATTTCCGAATTCGCAAGTTTAGTAATTCGTATATTATAAAACATAAGGTAGAAATCCGTAATAGTTATTCTTATCCATGTGTGGCTATTCATTTCGCACCCTATGCCTCTGCGCTGTCATTGAATTTCCGTGTGTACGAGAGGGGTGTGGTCGGCAACGTCCACATCACCCTGACGCCCAAGGACAGTGTGATGTACATTGCGCTATACATACCCCTGCACAGTAATGAATATGTATAACGCACGGTGCTTATTGTATTTAGTGTTTCGTAATAGGCTAGTTCTTAAATGCGAAGATTTTATTCATAGTATTTCGGGCACATAACTGCTTTATCGGGCTTAGTATGCGGGGTGCATAATTTTCGTTGTGCGTGGAACATTTCAAATTTATATGTATATAATATGGGTTTCATAAGTTCGATATGTAATGGATTTGAGTTATAGGTAATTAAATAATTATATATATTTATATATTTATATAGACATATATATATTGGGGTTAATATTAATATTCATATTATTATTAATGTTAATACTAATATGTATATATATGTGTGTAGATATATATATATATATATAAATTGTAATTTTATTGTACGTTAGTTTTTAATTTAATAGTATGATAGAGAGATAGTTTACATCTATTTTAATATTATTTAAATAATTTGTTGAATGTGGTATTTTTAAGAAAACAAATGTAACGGTGAAAAGTAGAGTTAAATTGGATGTTCTTAATTAAATGGAATTTCTGTGTATTGAATTACATTTTGATGAGGATTTTTCCATGTGTTTGAGACGTGTCTTTTGGTATTATTGTTAATGATTCTTTTGAGTTATATTGTTTCATGTATTATGGACTTTCTTTTATTTGGGGGTTTATGCTCTGCAAGGGAACCCTAGAATTTAACAATCTTGTTTAGGAACCTAAGTGAATTCCAGAGGTGGGGTAATGTGGTTACTCTTGTTTTCATTTTAAATTTGGGTTTGTAATGTTTATGGATCGGTTATACTTTTGGATTATACCAGACTATGGATGTGTTTCCTTATGATTGGTGAGATGGTCATGCCTCACTTTTGATTGTCATTTGATTCAGTTCTTTATGTGGTACAATCCTTGATGCTATTGTCTTGTGGTTGAGTGTTTAGAGGGAGTGGCTCTAAGTGGGTGGTCGGCACACAAAGGGGCGCCAGGATAGCCCTCGTTAGAGTGAATTTAATAAGTGATAATTTAACTAATTAACTAGGGGGTGGGTAGTAACACACTAAAAAGATAATTGTTGCCTCATTCGCCTTGTAGTGCTACCACATACTAAAGGGGATTGAGAAGGCCGTGGTTGGCAAGATCGTTGCCTTGTCTTTGCGAAAGGTAACGGTTCCGCATGAGCAACCCTATGGGGCGGTTCCTTGAGATAGGTAGCCTGGAAAACCATAGATGGAGGCGGTTCCTAGCGATTGGTTGCCTGGATAATCCGTCAATAGATGGAGGCGGTACCTTGCAATAGGTAGCCTGGCGAATCCATGTTAAGCCATGTGATGACACTCTCCTCTAACATTCCTATTTATGTTGTCTTTTGGAAAATCCTCTGGAATTGGTCACTTGTCTTGTATTGATGATTTTGTTGTTGTTCGAATTTGAGTGGTCTCATGTGTTGTATGATTTTCAGTAGCTGGTGGTAAGTCTTGTCTAGATGGTCTTGGTCGGGAACCCTTCCTTAGCAACTCCTAGCATGGGGGTGGTCGGGTGGATCGTGTTTCGCACCCCGTTGGGATTCTTTTTTTTGCAGGTTCATCTTTCAGTGCTGAGTTGCAGTATCAGTTGATTCTTGCTCGTGGGTTCCAGATTTATGTACTTATGTTATTCATATATCGATGTATCACTCCCACCTAGTTGGGAAAGTTTTGTATATAATTGCACATGGTGCTATTGTTATGTAATCTCATGTTGATGCATTATGCTTTTAATGTAAACTTGATTATGAGAAGAATTTAAAATGATGATATAACTTTGGATATTATTCTATCTTATGTCTCTATTGTTGTTATTGATGTAATTATATTTATGGATGTATGAATGTATGGTTTATGTAATGGTTAGTTAAATGTTCATGTTGTTAAGGGTTAATTCTTAAGTAATGTCCTCGTGTACCTCAAAGGATTAAGTCATGCAATTTGAATGATGGTTACATTATGTTATTTAATATTCACTCCTTTGTTCTAAAAAAAAAAAAAAAATTGTTGCATTTTACTTAATTCCTTTGGGGTTGCGTGGCGGGGCGTTACAACTTGGTATCAGAGCCAAGGTTGCTAACCCTGGGTTCTCTGGGTAGTTGGTGTCCGTTAGGCAACCTTTGTGTTAACTTTGATCTTACATACTATAACTGTGTGCAGGATCATGCCTCGAGCTAGAGGTCGTGGCCGTGGAAGAGGTCGGGTGGCAGTCGAGCAGTCAGTCATCATAGTCCATCCCCACCGAGTTTCCATGGTTCTGAGCATGAGGAAAATTCAAATCCTCAAAGTAATCTGCCAGTTGGTGACCAGAACCCGGGACAGCCTGGTTTGGATGGTCAGTTGCAACGTCCTCTAGGAGAGCTCCTTGATCGTTTGGGACCTAGGCCTCAGGAAGAGTCACAGATCGAGAGAGAGAGAGGGAAAGGTCTCCAAGGCACAGGGATGCTCCAGCAGATCAGGATGCAGTAATAGCAGGGCATATGAGGGATTTGTTGAGAGCTCACCCTCCTACCTTCGATGGCTCGGGAGGAGGCTTGGAAGCAGAAACCTGGTTGATAGATTTGGATCGTTTCTTCGCAATGCACCCATTCGATAGCAATACCAAGGCTCGATGCGCAGTGATGCATTTGCGGGGTTTCGCATCTACCTGGTGGAGGTTGGAAGAACAGAAGTTACACCTGGATATCAGTGTGGTTACATGGGAGTTGTTTATGGATAGGTTCAGAGCTCGTTTTCTCTCTGATCATTGGAGGCAACGCAGAGCTGATGAGTTCCATGATCTTAAGCAGATGTCTTTGTCCGTTGAGTAGTATGAGCGGCGGTTCTACGAACTCAAGCAGTATGCTGGGATCAATCACGATGAGGGGTTTCTTGTACATCATTTTGTTCGGGGTTTGAATGCCCGTATTAGCGGTGGAGTGAGAGTCTTCGAGCCGAAAACAATGGAGGTTGCAGTGGAGAAGGCTCGGTTAGAAGAGGAAAACTTGGATATGGCTCTTGGAGGGCATGTTGGAGTTCAGATCGGCAATGCTCCAGCACCAGGTACAGGTTCTAGAGGTGGGCAGTCTCAGATTGTAGGGTCTTCTAAGAACTTTCAGACACCATCTAAGGGTGGTTCACATCATCAGCAGTCTCAACCCAAGCAAAATAAATCGCAGTCTCTGCAGGGGGACAGGGTTCAGGGCAAGAAGTTCCGGAGTTGGTAGCGAGGAAAACCTGATCGTTCTGTGCAGCCTGCACAAAGTGTACAGTTGGCACCATCTCGAGGTAACTTTCAGCAGTCAAATGTACCGTCTGGGGTTAGAGGTTTTGGGAGAGGTACAGGTTGCTTTTTGTGTGGGCAGCAAGGGCATATTGCCAGACAGTGTCCACAGAAGACTACTTCAGAAATTAGTCAGAGGCCAGCTGTTTCAGAGCCGACAGTGGGCGATGCGGGAAGAGCTCATCGGGTTTTTGCAACAGTGGACAATCGGCAAGCTGAGCATCAGGGTACTGTGATCGAAACATCAGGTGTGTTGAAGGGTACTAAAGTTTCCATACTTTTTGATTCTAGTGCTTCCGATTCATTTATATCACCTTCTATTGTGGAGCGATGTGGGTTGGTGGCATCTAAGCAAGGCATAACTTGGCAGGTTGAACTAGCCTCTGGGTCAAAAGTTCTTGTAGAGGAGTTTGTTCAGGTTTGTAAGTTAGATTTGGGAGTTTTTTCAACTCAGGTGGACCTTCGGATCTTACCCCTGGGCTCATATGATGTAGTCTTGGGAATTGATTGGTTGGGTTCACATCGCGCTTTGTTGGATTGTCGCCGTAAAGTAGTATGGTGTACCCATGATTCTGGAAAGGAGGTGGAGATTGTGGGCACTCAGAGGCCTATTTCCTAGCGGATGATCTCTGCCATGCAGTTAAAAAGGTTGTTCCATCAAGGTTGTCAGCTCTTTGCAGTGGCAGTGAATGATCTCGAGACTGATGATAGTCAAGAGAAATCATTGGATGATTACCCTCTTCTTAAGGGGTTCGCCGATGTGTTTCCGAGTGAGATACCTAGGATGCCACCTAAGCGGGATATAGATTTTTGGATAGACTTAGTACCTGGAGCTGAGCCTATCTCTCGGGATCCGTACCGAATGACTACACAAGAACTTCAAGAACTCCGTCTTCAGTTGGAGGAGTTGATAGCAAAAGGGTTTATCCGTCCGAGTGTCTCTCCGTGGGGAGCACCCGTGATTTTTGTGAAGAAGAAGGATGGTTCTCTCCGCCTATGCATCGATTATAGACAGTTGAATAAAGTAACAGTGAAGAACCGATATCCCCTGCCCAGGATAGATGATCTCTTCGATCAGATAAGAGGGGCAAAGATATTTTCCAAGATTGATCTGAAGTCAAGATATCACCAATTGAGGATTGCAGAACAGGATATTCATAAAACAACATTTCGTACTCGATACGGACATTACGAGTTCACAGTCATGTTGTTTGGGTTGACGAATGCGCCTTCAGTCTTTATGAGTTTGATGAATGGGGTGTTCAGAACCTATTTGGATAGATTTGTTCTTGTGTTCCTCGATGATATTTTGATCTATTCTAGGTCTATAGAGGAACATGAGGAACATCTTAAGCAGGTATTGCAGTGTTTGAGGGAAAACCAGTTATATGCCAATTTGGCAAAGTGTGACTTTTACAAGACTGAAGTTCAGTATCTTCGCCACGTCATCTCAGGTGAAGGAATCTCTGTGGACCCTGCAAAGATTCATGCTATTGTGGATTGGCCCGTACCTACTAATGTCTCAGAAGTTCACAGTTTCATGGGGCTTGCAGGTTATTACCGGCGGTTTGTCCAGGGCTTTTCTAGGATTGCACATCCTATTACTTCTCTCCAGAGGAAAGGGAACAAATTCTTGTGGTCAGATAAATGTCAGCTTGCTTTCCAGACTCTTAAGGAGAAACTGACTAGTGCACCTATCTTGGCAGTACCAGATCCTGCAGGAGAGTTTGTTGTGTGTACTGATGCCTCCTTGGAAGGCTTAGGAGCCGTTTTGATGCAAGAAGGGCGTGTGATTGCATACGAATCCTGGAAACTTAAAGATCATGAATTGAACTATCCTACACATGATCTTGAGTTGGCCGCGGTGGTTCATGCTCTGGTTAGATGGAGACATTTTCTCTTGGGGCATCAATTCGAGTTGCATACTGATCATCGCAGTTTACAATACATATTCACACAGCCGAATTTGAATGCTAGGCAGAGGAGATGGATGGAATTTTTATGCGAGTATGATTTTGAAGTGAAATATATTCAGGGTAAGGAGAATGTGGTAGCAGATGCCTTGAGCAGGCGTAGGCATGAGATTTCTGCTGTGACTCTTGGGATTGACTTGAGGAGTCAAATCCTTAATGCTCTCTCTTCAGACAGTTGGTATTCTGAGGTGAAATCTGAGATCGAGTCAGGCCGGTCTCTCGAAGGGAAATTTGCTAGGTATTCTTTGGATTCAGATGGTGTTTTGCATTATTCAGGGCGTATGTATGTACCTCCTGCAGAGGGTCTTCGTACTCTAATTTTGACTGAAGCCCATAGGGCACCCTATTCGGCACATCCAGGAGTTAAGAAAATGTATGCGGATCTACGTTCATTATATTTTTGGTCAGGAATGAAGCGGGATATCGCTGATTTTGTAGCTAGATGTCTGGAGTGTCAGAGGGTTAAGGCAGAACATCATCATCCGGCAGGATTACTATAGCCTAATCTTGTTCCTGAGTGGAAATGGGATATCATTTCTATGAACTTTATCGTTGGTTTGCCCATGTCTTCTAGGCGACACGATGCGATCATGGTCACTATGGATAGGTTAACCAAAGTAGCTCATTTATCCCCTATCAGATCATCTTATACTGCATCTGTGGTAGCAAAGGTTTTCATGGAGGGCATAGTTCGATTACATGGTATACCATGGAGGATCATATCTGACAGAGATCCAGTGTTTACATCAACACTATGGACTTCCTTGCAGCGGTCTCTAGGGACTCAGTTGAATTTTAGCTCTGCCTATCATCCTAAGACTGATGGACAGACTGAGAGAGTTAATCAGATGCTAGAGGACATGCTCCGCATGTACGTCATGGACCAACAATCACGTTGGGAGGAGTATTTGCATTTGGTTGAGTTTTCTTATAATAATGGTTATCATAGCTCCATTGGCATGGCACCTTTTCAGGCGTTGTATGGTCGTCCTTGTCGTACCCCTTTGAGTTGGGATCGGTTAGAGGACAGGGTTCTTCTTGGACTTGACATACTTCGAGATATGGAGCAGCAGGTGGCTCGTATTAGAGAACATCTTATTGCAGCTCAGGATAGACAGAAAAAGTATGCTGATGCACATCGTGTTGATCGGCAATTTGCAGTTGGGGATCGTGTGTTTCTCTAGGTGCATCCACGAAAGATTCCTATCCGTTACGGAAAGGGTTCTAAGTTGGCACCCCATTTTGTTGGACCTTTTGAGGTGTTAGAGAGAATCGGACCTGTTGCCTACCGCCTAGCTTTGCCACCTAGCCTATCGCAGATACCCGATGTTTTTCATGTTTATGTTCTGAGGCCTTATTTTCCTGATGATACTCATGTGCTAGATTGGAATTCTTTGCAGGTCAAGGACAGGAAGCTAGCTCTAGAGCCCGTGGCCATGCTTCAGCGTCAGAGTCTCGCCCTCAGGGGCAGAGATATTGATCAGGTGCGGGTTCAGTGGGATCCGAATGATGAGACCTCAGCGACTTGGGAGGATGCATCTCTTATTAGGGAGGCTTACCCTTATTTGTTCTCTGGCTTCCAGGAGTAAGCCATGTCCTAGGGGGGGAGGATGTAATACCCCATGTTTGCTGATTCATTAGATATTCTTGGTACTCTTTGATATTGTGGATACTCTGTGATACTCTATGTGGTAGATTTATATTTGATCATGTGTGGCTTCTTAGTTACGTGTTTACTGCTCTTTACATTATGTGTGACAATTGATGATACATTATACATTGATGATTTGATTCATTATGCAATGGTTTTCCTTAAATTTATATGCGATGATGTAATTCCATGATATTATGCTTATGATGACATGTTCAGTGTATCTTGGTGGAAGGACGGAGTAGTACCACTCGCTCGCGAGCGCCCTACTACCCCACTATTACCTTTCACAGTGTGTTTTCAGTGGAGATTATATGTTACTTGACGTTTATTTGTTTGCAGGAATTGCAGGATTAAAGTCTTGATTCCACCTGCTTCGGCAGGACAGGGCGAGCACAAAATGAACCCAACGGGTACGATGTTGTTAAAAGGAGTTGTTAAGGAAGAATTCTCGTCCCAAGTCCATCATTTTGTTATGAGGTTGTTGAGTCATGTGTTGACCTGGTCTTGTCTTGATATTTTGATTTTTGAGTTAAATGATTTATTTAATTTATTTATGGTTGGGGATATTTGATTTAATTATTTTTATAAGATTAAATTAAAGTTATTTTATTAATTATGATTTAGTAAGTTTTGAAGCTTAATTATATTTGATTAAAAGTTATTTATTTACTAAAAGATTGTTTTAATTAAATTTTAGAAATAAGTGGTGGTAATTTAAAAATTATTGTTTAAAAATAATAATAATAATAATAATAAATAATTAAATGAGAAAAGTTGGAGATTCTTGTGGGGGTTATTTGGAGAATGAAATTAATTATTTCGAAATCTTTTCATGGGAGAGGAAGAGGAAGAGGAAGAGACAGGGGGCTGTTGAAATGGGGATTTTGGTATTCTTTTAAAGGGAACAGAAAAGAGGATGTAGGGGGAATTTTTAGAGGATTGTCTCAGGTTTTTAATCCGTGTGAAAAATTTCTAAAAACAAAGTGTTTACCTAAGATTCTATTATCTAGATTTGAACTTTAAGAGAGAAAGAATAATATGTTCTTAACGCAAATTTTCTAACAAGAGTTTACTCAAGAAAATTTAATCGAGATTCATACATCCATTAAAAGTTAAACATAAAGTTCAACCTCACTACTTTAAATGATAAAATTTTAAGTATTAAATAAGTATTGTTATAGCCAATTATAATTGTTGGATTTCAATATTAGTCACTATTAACTAAATTATCAAGAGAGAACAAAGTTCAATAATCTCTAATTTTGTTTAATCTTAACTTAATAATTGAATGTTATATCTAAAGTTCAAGATTAATAAATCAAAAGTTTATCAAGAAAATCAGAAAATGAAAATCCCATAAGTTGCTTGCAAGTCAAGATTTTGTGATTTTTTTTTGAATTAATCCAAAAAAAAATCATTGCATCTTTAGTTTGTTATCCTCAAACATTAAATTAAATCTCACTATAGAAATGGATTTCTAAATCTAAAAATAATTAAAAATGATCCCTAACTAAAAACTAACTCCAAACTAACTTATGATCTTCTTAAATATTGATTTTCTTTTTTTTTTTTCTCTTTCAATGTTTGTTATAATTATTAGGTTGATCATTGTTGCAACAGGTTGGAAGTTATTCTTAAGAAAAATTGCAAGAAGAATGATAGCAGATTTTAAGAGTATGATAGAGTTATGGTTATAATTTTCAAGTTCAATAATTGTATATATGTTTTTTTATTCTATTTACTAAAAACTATCGACAGGATTAAACTATTTGTTATATATATATATGTATATGTATATGTATGTATATATGTATGTATGTATGTATGTATGTATGTATGTATACATATAAATACACATATACATATACATATGTGTGTGTATGTATATATATATATGTGTGTGTATATATATGTGTGGTATATATATATATATATATATATATATATATATGTTGCAAGTATGACCAGTTGGTGTTCTCATTGATGTAAACAAGTCTGCGTTTTCATTGATGTTTGTAAATGAGTAAGATTGTTGCAAGAGTATGAGCAGTTGATGTTATCCATGTCTTGATTAGTTGCATTATGTTGTCATTAGTAAAGCTATTGGTGTCAACCTCTAGTGTTACCATGATAAGCTTTTTTTCTATGGATATGTCGTTGAGTTACTATGTAGCAGTTGGTTCAGTTGTGTTGTGGAAGTGCTAAAAATTATGAGTATGTGCTTCTGGTGCTTGGTTTCCAATTGCTTTTGATAAAATTTGATAAAAAGAGGAAACAACATGTTGTAGTGGTGTTCTGGGTGACAGATTTGTGTTTTGGTTTTGCTCTGCATTTCTTTTAGGTTGAAGATCTTCCTATGCAATTCAAATATGTTGATGAGAGGTGTTTAGAGGTGTTGTATTCAAGAGTTGGTATGCTAGATCATTGTACAATTTTTTTTTTGTTCACCAGTGTGTGAACTACGCATTGCAAAGGTGTATGGGAGAAATGTTTATGCTTCACATTTCTCCACAATTATGTTTCAGGTCTTGTGGAACTAAAAGAGTGTTATTTGTGTTGGTATGCTACTTCAGTCAAGGTGGTTTTAGGTTTTGTGCTTCAAAAGATGGTTATCTAAGTTACGGTGTATGACAGATTTGTCTAGATGTACTGGGCGTGTACATTCTTCAGGTAAAAGCTGTTGCGAAGGAGTTTGTTAGATTTTGGGGTGTTTGAGGAATACTCTAGATCATGTTCAAGCTTGGTGTGTGGTTCACAAGTTGTCCTTGACTTTTAGGAAGCGTGTACTTAAAATTTTAATGGTATTTGCATGGGTATCAACCAACCTTATGTTTACACTATTTATGAATAAATATTGTTTATAGAAGCATGTTGTAGCGGTGTTGTAGATTTGGGTCCTAGGTAAGGTTTGATTTGGTCTGATTTCACTTCTATCTACCACGGAAGTGTTTTGGCATTGACCTAATTTGAATTTGCATGTTTGAGGTGCATAGCCAACCTTGGAGAAGGGTTTCAAGGTTGAAGATGGTATAAGCATGAGTTGAATTGTTGAAGGATGGAGAGACAAACATGAGAGATGTGAATGATGCGAAGTGCAATGTGTTAGAGTATGAAATTGAGTAATTTAGTGCAAGATTGCATGTGTTAGTTTATTGGATACAATGAGCAACAGGTGGCTACAATTCTTCAATCAAAATGTGAAGGTGTTGATGTCATTGTGGTAGATTCTCTGTTGCATTGAGATACCTTTCTCTTTGTAACATTTCTTTTCTATCTTCTTTTCTATTCTAGAAGTGAGCCTTTTAGTAGTGATCCTTTCTTCTTTGGGCAGTGAGCCCTATTGTATTTGGTGTTGATATTACTTATATTGTGAGATAATCCTCACTATGGTTTTTCCCTTCTTGGTTTTTCCACATAAATTTGGTGTTCTCTTGTATATGGTGTTAAGCTGTTTCAGATTTTGTTATTTTCTTTTCATGCTAATTCATCATAACAGATTTAAGGGATTAATGAATGAATGTGGATCTGAATGTGTATGAGGGTTTTGAAGTTTTAAGGTACAACTAATTCACCCCCTCTCAATTGTCTTGTACATTCAACAATTGGTATTAGAGCAAGGTTCATTGGAAGAAAGCTTAACCACTTAAGGTAGATATGGGATGGTGCACAAGAAGGAGATCCCTATATTTGTTGGAATGAACTATGCATTCAAGAAACACAAGGATGGCAAGATTTCTAGATTATCCAACATATGATGTATGGAAATCTGTTAAGAATGGATACACTATGCCTACAAATGGTTTGAGCACTAAAGCTAAAATCAAAGCCTATGAAAGCAATAGTAAAGCAAGGTATGCTCTCTTGAGTAGTCTTACAAATTTTAAATTAGTGAAAGTTATGAATCTAAAAACTAGTAAAGAAATTTGGGAAAAGTTGGAAAGTATTTATGAAGGAGATGATATGGTCAAACAAGCTAAGATGTTGAATTTAAAGATCACATTTGAGAAATTTTGGATGTTTGAAGATGAAAACATTACAATCTATATGCAGAGGGTGGATGAAGTTGTAAGCTCCATCAGAGGTCTTGCTGAAAAAGTCAAAGAACCAAAAGCGGTAAAGAAAATTGTTAGAACCCTTCCTAAAGCTTACAGTCATAAAGTTGCTTCTATTGAGGAATCTCAAAATATAGATCATTATACTAGAGATCAATTGTATGGTTCTCTAACTACATTTGAAATGAGAGAATTTGGTATAAATAATGGTGCAAAAGTTGAGACTACTTTTAAGGTTGGAAAATCAGAGAAGACTAAAGAATCAAATCAAGAGAATCTTGATGATGTGGATGATAACTTTGTGAGAAGAATGAGAAGGGGTACTAGTAAGTACAAAGAAAATTTACCTTTCAAATGTTTCAGTTATGGAAAGATAGGTCACTATGCTTCAAGATGTCCAAACAAAGTTGTGAATGACAAAAACAAGGAGAACAAAGGTAAAATGATTAAGAAAAGCTATTAGGTTAGAGAAGATGCAAGTATTTATGATGATGAATCTGATTATGGAGATGATGATGATGATGAATTATTGTTCATGTATTTAAAAGATGAATCTATTTCTGCTAA
Source organism: Sequoia sempervirens (assembly GCA_007258455.2). Classification (NCBI taxonomy): domain Eukaryota; kingdom Viridiplantae; phylum Streptophyta; class Pinopsida; order Cupressales; family Cupressaceae; genus Sequoia; species Sequoia sempervirens. Next base: position 10,143,996 of record VDFB02000015.1, on the reverse strand, counting down.
CTTTGAAAGATGTGTGAAGGAATGCCCTCCAGAGAGAAAGGATAAGACTAAAGGTACTTTGGTATCTTCTTTTCATTCTAGATAGGATAAGAACTATTGGATCATTGATAGTGATTGCTCTAACCATATTATTGAAGAAAAGATTAAGTTTTTTAAACTTGAAAAGTATGATGGAGGACTTATTAGATTTGGTGATGATTCAAGTGCTAAGATATGTGGAATAGGTTCAATCAGTTTCGATGGCAACCATAATATTGATGATGTTTACTATGTTAAGGGTTTAAGGAATAACCTCTTGAGTGTTGGAAAAATGTGTAGCAAATGATACAATCTTATGTTTCAGGACATGATGGATGTGATATCAAAAAAGGGTCTGAAACTGTGATTGTTGTTGGAAAAAGGAAAAATGGAAATGTTTATTAGCTTAAGGGTGCTAATGGTCATTGATTTATGACTTAGACTAAGAAAGATGGATATAGCACAGGAGGATGTGTCACATTAACTTTGATAATTTGGTAAGAATCAATTCAGTTCAAGCAGTAAGAGATCTGCCAAATATTACAAAGCCTATCAATGTTGTCTGCAAGGATTTCCAGATCAAGAAAGAAAACAAGAAGAAGCTTCAAAGGAAAAGAACAATCTTCTACCGGATTACTGGAATTGGTTCATACAGATCTTTGTGGTTGTTACTAGATTTTCACCTACAGGTTCAATCAGGTAGAACCTTCCAAGCTTTCATACAAATGGTACATTTTTAACCTCCCTATGTTACATTCAGTTATACAATTAAACAACTTTACAAGATTACAAGAGCGCAAGATTATTACATTCATACAAGTGAATGAAACATAGAAAGACTATACAAATCTTTTCCGAAAAATGTAATCTTTATTGAATGTGATAATATACATGTGTTTCACACAAGCCGTCAAAACTGGATTTTCTTATTCAATGTACATCAAGAATAAGTTATACATGAATAAGTAAATGTTTAAAGGAAAACATATAGGGAGGATAACCAGCCATTGCCTGAATGACTGGTTCTTGTTGGTTGGTCTAGTTTCTGTTGATGTTTCCTTTCCCCTCATAGCTCCTTATGGTCCTTAGTGTTATGTTTTCCTGCATAAGATGGTAAGCAATAGATTAGAACTATGTTCTAAGCAATGAAATGTCATACTCCATACATGAACATTTACCTATCCATCCACAAGTTAGTCTTGATGTGCATTAAATAGGAAATGCATTAAAGTGAAACATCCATATGCTGAATATATTAGAGAAAACATTGAAGCCATCAAGATGTTACATCAAGGTATCAAAGTATACATTTTTTCTAACTTGTTTGTTTCATGTGCAACTACAGGTATAATCATCTATCAGATTAAATATGAGTGGGGATAAATATGGCTCCCACAAGGGTTGAGCTCAACTCATAGCAATGAAAGGTATTTATCAGATAAGTCATCTCCTCTTGATCTTCTCAAGCAAGTATACATCAGATATGATAGTGAAATTATTTATCACTATCTTAAATGACATATACCTGCTCAAGAAAATCAGAAGGAAAGGTGAATTTAATAGCAAGAATATGTTGTTTGATAGTGATTAATCTTGTAGTCACATTCAAAATAATATATACTATGTTCAAGAAAACATGAAGGATGCATGTATATTAATGTATTAGAACTAATTGAACAAGAACAATTATGTTGCATTTTGAAGATAGTCATACAATAGAAACTTTCTATTTAGAAAAGTCGCAAAGACAAACTACATGGAAGTTTCAAAAAATAGTGTTTTCATTATAGAGTTGAGGTGTTTCTGTGCAAATCTCAATTTGAGATGGTAGGAGTACGTACTAGGTTATCATAATAGAAAATGAATGGAAATATGTATTGAGCCTGTAATACTTGCTCATACTATGCAACATCATAAAATAACTTAGCAAAATCATTTCTTTATTCACAAGGCAACATGTTCTCATGAAACGGTTGACTGGGATAACTCTTGTTTTGACTCTCACAAAATCTCATCCATATCACGATTTTGCATACTACATGACACTTCTTTTTGTTTAAAAAAGAAAGAAAGCAATCTACAAGAGATCTATAAATCTTCATTCTAGAATGCAGAGGGCACAACCTTCTTATAGAAAATAAGAATATCTAAAAGTGTTGGAAAATATGCCCCAATCTCACAGGCTGAAACCTCTGAGAAAGCATGGTCGCTGTGACATTCAAGTTGTCTGGCCGACTGGCAGTTTAAACTTGTGTATTGCTCATGTCGCTGAGACAATACTTTTGTCTTGCCGAATGGACCTATCACTATGCCATGGAGACTTGTGGAGATCTCTTACCGACTGGGAGATATCTGGCCGACAGTTGGTGTCTATTGGATGTCGGGGAGACTCATAGCGACTGATGTCTTCAAGGAGACCTGGCCGAAAGGTTTATGTTTCAGTATGAGGTCTTACCGATATGAATGTCCTGCTGATTGTATGGTCTTCGGGTTCACTATGACTCTCGGCGAAAGACAGTTCGGGATAACAAAAGGATTCGACAGGAAGTCATGGCGACCGGGAGAAGTCTCACCGATAAGTAGGTTCAGGGTGACTTGAACTCTCGGGAAGAAGTCTCGGCGATGATAGGAAGTCTTACCGATATCGACATGACCTTCGGTCTGTCTGGCCGATGAAGAGATCGGTATGACTTGTTCCTATCAGCATGAAGTCTTGGCGATGAGCGTTTGTCTCACCGATGCAGTAGGATGTGTTCGGTATGACTCCTGAGCTCGGTGTGGTGTCTTGGCGAAAGACGTTTGTCTCACCGAATGGAATTCTCACGTCGGCATGACTTGAAGACTTTGATATGAGGTCTTGGCGATCTGCGATAGTCTTGCCAATGGCAATATTGAGATCGATGTGACTTGAAGACATCTGTGTGATGTCTTGGCGAACTTGATTGTCTTGCCGATGGAAATCCTGAGGTCGGTATGACTCTTGGCGACTACTTGGTGTTCGGTATGTCTTGAGACTTCGGAGTAACGTCTCAGCGAAAGTGATATGTCTTGCCAACTGGTGTTTTGGTATAACATGAAGAGCTCGTTATGAAGTCTTGCCGAAGAGTGATAGTCTTGCTGACTATTCTTTGGCGCTCGGTATGACTTGAAGCCCTCGGTATAACCTCTTGGCGACAGTTGGATGTCTTAGCGATAGCATTGATGGATGAGTTCAACTAGAGGTCGGTGAGAGGTCTTTCCGATCATGCTGATGAGGAGACTCTTGCTGATAGATGGATGCTGATAGGAATACAATGGGTTTCGGTATGACTTGTGAGCTCGGTGGAACCTCTTGCCGATGGAGACGAATCTTGGCGACAACGTGTAAATGGGTCTTGTGGCATTGGGGAGACACTTCTTATGTCTCACTGACATGCAACATGAGTTGATTGCTGTTGACCGAGTGAAGACTGTCCGACATGGTGTGATGTGGTCCAACCCAAGAAGGCAGAACGTGAACTGTTTGCAACCGTTTCTGTGTGGAAGGAAAAATCTACACTAGAGTGGAAACATCTTCATTACGATGATGATGCTAAGTCAGTGATTTTCTTTCTGACGGTTGAGAACGAATGCATATATGTATGCATTGGACATTCTGGATGGTGTAAGAGAGAAGGAAGCTGATAAGCTAGAAAGCTGAAGAGCTGAGAGCCAGAGAGAGAGAACTATAGAGTAAGGACCGAGTGGCTGGCTGAAAGGCCGAAGCCATGAGGTCGAAGCTGAGGATTGAGAGGCAAAGTCAAGCTGTTGGAATCTCTCGTGATCCTGATTGCTTTGGTTGATCTCTTAGGAATAGTTTGCTACCAATTGTATCCAGATGAACAAGATGTAATCTCTGAAAAGGCTAAGAGCCTGAAATTGTATTGTAACTGTTTGTTGCTGAATAATACAATGGCTCGATCTTTGGAGTGTGGGGTTTTTTATCCGAAAGGATTTTCCCCACGTAAATCTTTTTGTACTGTTGTTTGTCTCATCTTTCATGTTTGTATTGGTTCTGTTAGAGAATCTGTTAATGCATGTTGTTGAATTTACATGTGTTTCTCTCAGATAGATCAATGTGGGAAATAACTGTGTCTGTTTCCGCATTTGGACATAGTTGTACGTGTCTTTGAGGCAACCTAATCAAAATGAAAGTTACCGAAGGCACTACTGTTTGGATTTTTCATTGCATGCGCTCCACTACATTTCCTTACAAGTGGTATCAGAGCCTTCTTCTAGTTGTTGGTTCTGGATATTTCTCCTGTGAAGATTTCTTAGCTTGATAGGCTAGAAGAAATTTGGAGGAATGGACTGATGTATTGATCCTTTGATGAGTGGAAGCCTTGTGGTATTCTGAGACAACATGCAGCTTGAAGCATGGTCAAGATGGAAAAAGGGAGTTGATCATGTTTTGATCTGTGTCTCCTGGCTAGTAGCGGTTTAACCTTGGAGTATGAGGTGGATTTCTTTGCGTCATGGTTGTGTAGCAGTAAAGCTTTCATATTGGGTGTCTGTGTGACAGGCTCCTAGGTAATATGAAGAAGCCTAGGTTGTTTCTCAGCCATGGAAAAGAGTGCTTATGCTAGGTGGTGATTCCTAGTGTTGGAAGGCACTGTTTCCTATTAACCTCGAATGCTTAAAGGCTATGGAGTTAATCATCAAATGATTTGCAAGCTTCTAAAATAGCCTTTCTCTCTTTCTCGGATGCATGTACATGTTGGTGGTTTAGATTTGGCCTGAAAGGGGCCTGGATTTTCTATACTGCTATTTCCTTTTTTAAGGATGCTTTGTACTTGCATGGCTCTGTGTTTTTGCAGGTTTTACACGGTTAAGCAAAACTTGTGGTTTATGTGAGTTGTTGATAAGCTATTTTCTAGAGCTTGACTTTTGGGGTGTTGCTAGATGAGATAGTTGCAGTTTTGCATGCATTCTTTGTGCATGGGAGTGTTGGTACTTGATCAGTCACTCAGCATTCCTATGGTGGTACTTGTAAGTTCCTTGATTATGGTGCTCGTTGTGGACATGATTGGAAAATCAAAGTGTGTGATCTGGTGTTTGAGTCATGTTGTCTACGTGGTTATTCTCTTTGATATCTCAGTGTTGCAATTTTCAATGTGATAACAGGTTTTGCATGTTTGATGATTGTGATCTACGAGTTATGTGGTTGACGGATTAGCTACCCATTGGCTGCAGTGAGATAACTTGGATGTGGACTGTCTTTATCCATGAGGTTGATTCATTGATGGTGCAGATTTGTTAGCTGGCCTTGTCGTTGGTCACTTGTGCATTGGTGTGACTATTTTTTAGATGAGAGGATGGATATTATTGAGTACCTAAATAGTCAGTTATGGGAACCTGAAGTAGTGAAGTAGTTGGTCATGATGCTTGGAGAGCTCGAGTGTCACTTTTCAGTGGGAGCTCTAGCAGTGATTGTGGATTCATCACATGGTGGTGAATGGTCTTCTTTAGTGTTGCAGAAGGGTTCTTACGCTTTTGCTTTTGCATAGACATTATTTGAAGATGTGCAACATCTTGGAACCATGGAGGATGTTTGGAGTCTTTGGCTAAGGTGTTGGTGGTGCTTGACAGGTGATGTTGTTCTTAAGTCTATTTGCTTTATGTCATGGTATACTCTTGCTTGTGCACTGGAGTTTTGGCATTGTGCATTGTACTTGAGACAATGGTGAGGTCACTTGAAGCATGGTATCTCCTATGGGGATGTGTAGATCATGGTATCATGATAAGTTCCTGATTCAGATGATTGGAGCTTTGACAATGGTCTGGTAATTCTTTGTGTATTGGGTGCTTTGATTATTTGCTTGATACTTCATGATAGTGCAGTAATGCAGATGAAGTTTAGCATGAGATGATCGGTTGCTAGTACTCATGGATACATGAAGAATAAGGTGAGGCTATTTTTCTCTTATGAGAGAAGTGTTGCTGCTTGTTACTCTTATTAGATTTTTTTAGCAGAAATTCTGAGAAGCCTACACCTTGGTTGAACGTGAGTTCAATAAGAGACCTATGAGGAGATTGCATTTGGATTAGTCTTGGTCTACTCGGCAGTTTATCTGAAAGGTATTTGACCCTTTATATCTTTCAGATGTGTTTTATGTTTACTTTCATGATATGGATCTTGAATTGTTGTTTAATGGTTCTAGAGGATTCATAGTGGAGGTTATACAGTTTGTTTTATCTCCTTGAGCTTTTGTGTTATGTTATTTACTGATGAGAATTGGTAGGAGATAATGTATGGGCTGATTTCCTGAAAGGGGGAATGAACTAGTTTGATCTTCTTTGAGATGCTTACATCCATGTTGTTTTTAAAGATGGTTTGATCTTTGTGATTGAACAGATGGATGTTGTTAAGGTTTCTCTTTTGGGATGAGAAGAAGATCATTCTTGACACAGCTGGCTGTTAGAAGTGTATGTAGGAGGATGTTCTACAGGAAGATGGTGTGTAGAGTTTCTCTCTGTGGCCATGAAGGTTTGTGATGAGAGAAATGTTTCTTGTAGCAGTTTGTTGTAGGTTGTGCATGTCATTGTGGATATTTCCTTGGTACTACATGGTTACATTTTCTATGTGCCATTATTGGTAGACTTGTGATGCCTTTGATCTTTCAGATTTGGATTACTCAAGCAGTGGGAGTTCTTGTATGTGTCTTGTCTTCTTCGATTGGTTGACACTGGAACTTGTATTTGTTGTCAATGGATTGGCAGAAGTTTACTAATGTTGATACTTGTTGAGGTATGTGAGATTAGATGCTATAGCATGAGCTGTGGGTGCTATTTTCAGTTGCATGGGTTTATCAGTTGGATGGAAGTAGTCATTCTGATTGTTGTTCTAACCGGTGTTGTTTATCTTGTTTCTGGATAATGACTTCACTGTTGTGTTCTGTTTGAAGCTTTGAAGTTGATATTGCTTTTGTATAGCGTTTGAGCACAGTGAAGTGGTAGCAGTATCTTGTTGGAGATATCACTGGGATCTTTTGCTTGTGTATGTTGGAATGGTGCTTATACACCTTGGCTTTGTATCCTTCTTCCACAGGTGGCATGTTGGAAAATGACAGGATTGTTGCCAAAATGGTGAACATCTTGGATGTTGGAGCAGAATCTTGATGGAGCATGAGAGCATGTTGAGATCTATGTGGTTTCCTGGAAGGTTGGGATCGGTTGTTTTGTTGGACAGTGAGTTGCAGTTGGTTGCCTGGTCTTTGTTGCAGATTGTCTAATGGACTGTTATTTGTGGAATCATGTTAATTGGGTGTCTTAAGTATTGCAGGGTTTGAACTGGTGGAGCTAGCGTGTTCTTAGTTCCTAGTTGCTTTGGAGGTTCCTGTGTGATCTTTGTCAAGTGGGAGATTGTTGTAAAATATGCCTCAATCTCACAGGTTGAAACCTCTGAGAAAGCATGGTCGCTGTGGCATTCAAGTTGTCTAGCCGACTAGCAGTTTAAACTTGTGTATTGCTCATGTCGCTGAGACAATACTTTTGTCTTGCCGAATGGACCTATCGCTATGACATGGAGACTCATGGAGATCTCTTATCGAATGGGAGATATCTGGCCAACAGTTGGTGTCTATCGGATGTCGGGGAGACTCATGGCGACTGATGTCTTCAGGGAGACCTGGCCGAAAGGTTTATGTTTCGGTATGAGGTCTTACCAATATGAATGTCTTGCCGATTGTATGGTCTTCGGGTTCGCTATGAATCTCAGCGAAAGACAGTTCGGGATAACAAAAGGATTCGGCAGGAAGTCATGGCGACCGGGAGAAGTCTCACTAATAAGCAGGTTTGGGGTGACTTGAACTCTCGGGAAGAAGTCTCGGCGACAATAGGAAGTCTTGTTGATATCGACATGACCTTCGGTCTATTTGGCCAATGAAGAGATTGGTATGACTTGTTCCTATCGGCATGAAGTCTTGGCAATGAGCATTTTTCTCACCGATGTGGTAGGATGTGTTCGGTATGACTCCTGAGCTCGGTGTGGTGTCTTGGTGAAAGACGTTTGTCTCACCGAATGGAATTCTCACGTCGGCATGACTTGAAGACTTTGGTATGAGGTCTTGGCGATCTGCGATAGTCTTGCCGATGGCAATATTGAGATCGATGTGACTTGAAGACATCTGTGTGATGTCTTAGCGAACTCGATTGTCTTGCCGATGGAAATCCTGAGGTCGGTATGACTCTTGGTGACTGCTTGGTGTTCGGTATGTCTTGAGACTTCGGAGTAATGTCTCAGCGAAAGCGATATCTCTTGCCGACTGGTGTTTCGGTATAACATGAAGAGCTCATTATGAAGTCTTGGTGAAGAGCGATAGTCTTTCCGACTATTCTTTGGCGCTCGGTATGACTTGAAGCCCTCGGTATAACCTCTTGGTGATAGTTGGATGTCTTAGCAATAGCGTTGACGAATGAGTTCAACTGGAGGTCGGTGAGAGGTCTTGCCGATCATGCTGATGAGGAGACTCTTGCCGACAGATGGATGCCGATAGGAATACAATGGGTTTCGGTATGACTTGTGAGCTCGGTGGAACCTCTTGCCGATGGAGACGACTCTTAGCAACAACGTGTAAACGGGTCTTGTGGCATCGGGGAGACACTTCTTGTGTCTCACCGACATGCGACACAAGTTGATCGCTACTGACCGAGTGAAGACTGTCCAACATGGTGCAATGTGGTCCAACCCAAGAAGGCAAAACGTGAACCATTTGCAACTGTTTCTGTGTGGAAGGAAAAATCTACACTAGAGTGGAAACATCTTCATTACGATGATGATGCTGAGTCGGTGATTTTCTTTCTGACGGTTGAGAACGAATGCATATATGTATGCATTGGATGTTCTGGATGGTGTAAGAGAGAAGGAAGCTGATAAGCCAGAAAGCTGAAGAGCCGAGAGCCAGAGAGAGAGAACTATAGAGTAAGGACTGAGTGGCTGGCCGAAAGGCCGAAGCCGAGGATTGAGAGGCAGAGTCAAGCTGTTGGAATCTCTCGTGATCCTGATTGCTTTGGTTGATCTCTCAGGAATAGTTTGCTACCAGTTGTATCCAGATGAACAAGATGTAATCTCTGAAAAGGCTAAGAGCCTGAAATTGTATTGTAACCGTTTGTTGCTGAATAATAGAATGGCTCGATCTTTGGAGTGTGTGGTTTTTTATCCGAAAGGATTTTCCCCATGTAAATCTTTGTGTACTGTTGTTTGTCTCATCTTTCATGTCTGTATTGGTTCTGTTAGAGAATCTGTTAATGCATGTTGTTGAATTTACATGTTTTTCTCTCATATGGATCAATGTGGGAAATAACTGTGTCTGTTTCTGCATTTGGACATAGTTGTACATGTCTTTGAGGCAACCTAATCGAAATGAAAGTTATCGAAGGCACTACTGTTTGGAGTTTTCATTGCATGCACTCCACTACATTTCCTTACAAAAAGGAAGAAAAAGAATATAACCCACGATCATGAGATAACTGGGAATTTAATAAATTTTCAACATGGAGCATTTGAATGGTCGTTATTGCATGAAGGTAAAACACATAAACCATCAAAAAGCAAAGCCATAGCCATTGGAATACAGGTTGAGCAATATAAGATCAATAAAAGTGGCATCCAGAAAGTTCAAAAGCTGAGCTCGAACATTCTACTCTTGAGGTTCTGTAAACAATGAGGAGACTCGAAGAGGGCAGAGCATTGAGATTTTGCATCAAATATAATAAATGGAGGCACAAAGATATCTATTATTGTTCTGTATGTTAAGCCGTGGCGACCATGATTTAAAAAAAATACCCACGAACTCAAACTGAAAAATACGGCCTGGAGTTTTTATATTTTACATCTACAGTCTAAATGGTGGTTTTCTTCAGCAAAACACATGAGAATTTTTAGAATGCAAATGTCTAAGGGTTTTGTAGGAGGCATGGGTTTTTGATAACCCAAAACTCACAAGTTTTGGAATAGACAATGGAAAACTAAACTCATTTGTTTATTTTTATGATCTAAATTTCTACTTTCATAATGGAGCAAATATATGGTAATCATAGTAAGGATTACAGGAAAGGCCAAAAATAGCTATGAGAAGAATACAAAGTAAATGCAAAAGAAGGGTAAAAGAATGGCGCAAATTTTACTTAGAGATTCCAATTTAAAGAAAAACTCCCAACAGAAAGTAATCACAAAGAAAGCATAGATAGCCACGGCCAAAAAGGGTAGCTTACCAATGTTTATTTGGGAGAATTGACACAAAATGTAAGAAAAATCCCTTCACAGTCTAGAAAATCTACCATGCGAAGAAAACTTCCAAAGAGTTTGATGGTGAAATAAAACAAAATGAATTCAAATTGTGTTGGTCTAGTTTCCTTTTAGGGTTTTAACCTTAATAATGTTGATGGAGACTTGGCATTTTTTTTTCTTGTCTTTTAAAATATATGATGCAACTAATGCCCTTGCAAGATGCCTTATATATTTCATACCTTTTAATGAATTGAATTTTACCTTTGACTTAGTAAAATCCTTTTATTTGTGTCTATGGTCGAATACATGTAAATGAAAAGTCTTTTATTTTTGCATTTTATTTTATATTGTAAAATGACTAAACTTAAATGATGATTTATAAATCATTTAAGTTAAATCATTATCTTTTAAATGAAAGAAAAATAGAAACATGTGCTCATATGGCTAAGTCTTAGAGGAGGAAACATATAGATATGTTTTCATTTATGATTTTACAAGCATCTAGGGAGGTTGAATCAATTTGCCAACATGAGGAGGGTATCTAGGAATGTTAGAGAAGACTCGGGGGTCGGATTTGACTTCTCTCAAGCAGTTAGGATGCCTTTATTATCATTGGAGTGTTTTTAGAGGTTGTTTTGCTAAGTCATAAGGTGCTTAATGACTTTGAGAGACTTTTCCATGTATCTGACTTCTTTTTAGAGAGTGGAGTGACCTATTTTGGGGGCTATTTTCCTGGATCCGACCTTGAGTGGTTGAGAGTTGTACTTATGAGTTTTGAAGCTCATTTTTCCAGGAGTTCTTCTACATTGTATGACAGAGACTTTTGGAGACTTTTAGTGCCAGAGTTTGTGTTCTTTTTGGCAGTTGTAACTCATGATATTTTGAGGACATCCTTACAGTTGTTTTTTTTTTTTGATAATTCAAGAGCTTTTGGGACCTACTTTGGAGTTCACTTTTGTATGCTTCTATTTTCAATTTTATGTTTCATGCTGAGATTTCCAGTAATCCTACATGTTATGTCTTGGAATCGTGTCTTAAGTGAAGACCTTGCAGCTAAATAGGTTATAGATTGTAAAATTTTATTTAGTTCAGGCCTGGTTAGTTGTGAGGATTTTATCTTTTCCTACTAATTTAAAGTTCTGGAACTGGTTTAATACCTTTCTATGAAACATTTTTATGCAGCTGCTCATATACCAAAGTTGTGTTTTATGCGCTTAGTATTGTCAGATATCATTGTCATGTGTTGTTGAATCGAGATATCATCATTTTTTTGGTGTATCACCTTGAAAAGTTTAAGTATCCAGTTGTTTATTGTTTAGTTTTCTTCCTATCCTTTTCCCCTTCAAGTTTTCAGAGTGATTTAAGTGCATTCAGGTGATTATCTAAATAGGAGCTAGCCTAGAACCCGGAGGTTTCACTTCATTCTAAGTGTCCCACATAGAAGTGAATCCAATGTTTTACCAAAATTGCTGAAACTTGTGTAGTTCAGAATCGACTGCAAATTTTGGTAACTAACAGTGGTCCTACAAGAATAAGAAGTATTCAAGGTGATAGGTATTTCATGGTTTTTATTGATGATTGTTCTAGAATGACATGGGTTGTAACTTTCTTAAAGAAAAATATGAAGCCCTAGATAGGTTCAAAGCATTTAAAATTATGGTTGAGAATGAGATGAATATGAAGATCAAATGTTTTAGGTCTAAAAGAGGTGAAGAGTTCACCTCCAATGAATTTAACATGTTCTATGAGAATCATGGCATAAAGAGGCACTTGTCTACCCCTAGAACCCCTCAACAAAATGGAGTGGTTGAAAGGAAAAATGAGACTGTTCAAGAAGTTGCAAGGACAATGATGAAAGAAGCTAACCTATCAAAAGTCTACTAGAGAGGAGAAATTCATACTATTGTTTATATACTTAACAGAGTTCAAGAAAAATAAAACAACACAAAGACTCCTATGAGTTGTGGTATGGAAGGATACCTACTATCAAATACTTCAGAGTGTTTTGAAGCAAGTGTTATATCAGAAGAGATGAAGAAAACTTGAGAAATTTTGATGCAAGGTTTGATGAAGGAATAGCCATTGGATATTATACTAAAAGCAAATCCTATCGATGCTACAACAAAAGATTAAGAAATATTGTTGAGAGTGCAAGTGTCAAGGTTGATGAATATTTTAAAAAATCAGTAGTGATAGATGGATATGAATCATATGAGTTTGATTGCAGAGAAAAAGAAAAGGCTAAGGAAAAGGAAGTGCAAATTGAAGAGGAAGAAGCTCCGTAAAAGACCCCTAGAATCCCTAAGTATGTGTAGAGGAATCATTCTGAAGAATAGATCATTGGAGAAAAAAGAAAAGGTATATTGACAAGAAGGAAAGGTGTTGAAGAAGAGGTAAATATGTGTTTAATTTCTGAAGTTGAACCTAAGACAGTGATTGAAGCATGCAAAGATGAACAATGGATAAAAGCTATGAAAGAAGAACTATTGTAGATTGAGAAGAATTGGATTTGGGAACTTGTCCCAAGACCTACAAACAAGAACATAATTGGAACAAAATGGGTATTCAGAAACAAACTGAATGAGAATAGAGAAGTGGTAAGGAACAAAGCAAGGCTTGTGTGTAAGGGCTACAGTTCAGCGAATAAATTTTGAGGAGACATTTTCTCTAGTGGCAAGAAGTGAAGCTATTAGGATGTTTTTAGCTTTTGCAACACACAAGGATTTTAAATTTTATCAAATGGATGTGAAGTTTTCTTTCTTGAATGGAGAATTGGAAGAAGTATACATGGAAAAATCAGAAGGATTTCAGTTATCAGATAAACCAAATATGGTCTATAGATTGAAGAAAGCATTATATGGATTGACGCAAGCTCCTAGAGCTTGGTAAGAAAGTTTGGATAAGTATTTGATACAAGGATTCAATAAAGGTACCACAAATAGTAATTTTTACTTCAAATTTGAAAAAGATTAAATCTCAATTGTGGTTGTACATAAATTGATGACATAATTTTTGGAGGTAATGAAGCTATGTGCAAGAATTTTGTAGAAGAGATGTAAAAATAGTTTGAGATGTCTATATTTGGGGAGATGAATTTCTTCCTTGGGCTACAGGTCAATCAATGAGAAAAAGTTGTATTCATCTCACAATCAAAGTATGTTAAAGAAATCTTGAAGAATTTTTGAATGGAAGACTCTAAACCAATATGTACTCCTATGGTTATTGGTTGTAAACTAAGCAAGAATGGTGAATCTCCTAAGGATTATCAGAGAAAGTACAAATCAATGATTGGTGGACTATTATATCTAACTGTTACTAGATTGGATATCATTCATGCAGTTTGTCTTGTGGCTAGATTTCAAGAAGATCCTAAAGAGTCACATGTTGCAACAATAAAGATGATATTCAGATACTTAAAGGGCACTTTGGATCATGGCTTGTGGTATCCAAAGGATACTAACTTCACTTTGAGTGCTTACATAGATGCAAATTGGGTTAGTCGTGTTGATGACAAGAAAATTACAAGTGGTGGTGCATTCTTTCTTGGATGTAGATTGGTATCATGGCTAGGTAAGAAACAAGATTCAATATCTTTATCTACTACAGAGGTTGAGTACATTGCAACAACATCTTTTTGTACATAAGTGACATGGATGAGGAAAAAATTGAAGGATATAAGAGTGGTGAATGATGAGCCTATTTCTATCTTTTGTGACAATACAAGTGCAATCAATATTTCAAAGAATCTGGTGATTCATTCAATTACAAAACATATTTTAGTCAGATATCACTTTCTAAGAGAGAAGGTTTTGGAGAGTGAAGTGAAGCTTGAATATGTACCTACAAAGGATCAAATTACTGATATATTCATTAAGGCTCTTCACATCATGTGTTGCCATCAATGACAAAGGGGGAGATTGTTGCAAGTATGAGTAGTTGGTGTTGTCATTGATGTCAACAAGTTTGTGTTGTCATTAATTTCTATAGATGGGTGAGATTGTTTCAAGAGTATGAACAATTGATGTTATCCATGCCTTGATTAGTTGCATTATGTTGTCATTAGTAAAGCTATTGGTGTCACCCTCTAGTGTTACTATGATAAGCTTTTGTCTATGGATATGTAGTTAAGTTACTATGTAGCAGTTGATTCAGTTGTGTTGTGGAAGTGCTGAAAATTATGAGGATGTGTCTTTGGTGCTTGGTTTCCAAGTGCTTTTAAGAAAATTTGATAAAGAGGGGAAACACTGTGTTGCAGTGGTGTTCTGGGTGACAGAGTTGTGTTCTGGTTTTTCTCTACATTTCTTCTAGGTTGAAGATCTTGTGCAATTTAGATATGTTGAATGAGAGGTGTTTAGAGGTGTTGTATTCAAGAGTTGGTATGCTGGATCATTGTACAGAAGAAGTTGTGTTCACCAGTGTGTGAACTGTGCATTGCAAAGGTTTCTGGGAGAAATGTTTTTTCCTTGCATTTCTCCACAGTTATGTTTCAGGACTTGCAGATTTGAAAGAGTGTTGTTTGTATTGGTATGTTGCTTCATTCAAGGTGGTTTGAGGTTTGGGGCTTCGGAAGATGGTTATCTAAGTTACAATGTATGGTAGAGTTGTTTGGATGTATTGGGTGTGTACATTCCTTAGGTGAAAGTTGTTGCGAAGGAGTTTTTTGGATTTCAAGGTGATTGAGGAATATTCTAAATCATGTTCAAGCTTGGTATGTGGTTTGAAAGTCATCCTTGCATTTGAAGAAGTGTGTACTTAAAAGTTTAATGGTGTTTGTAAGGGTATCAGTCAACTAGGTGTTTACACTACTTATGAATAAATATTGTTTATAGAAGCATGTTGTAGTGTGGTGTTGTAGATTTGGGTCCTAGCTAAGGTTTGATGTGGTCCACTTTCACTTCTATCCGCCACGGAAGTGTTTTGGCAGCGATGTAATTTTAATTTGCACATTTCAAGTGCATAGTGACCTTGGAGAAGGATTTCAAGGTTGAAGACGATATAAGCATGAGTTGAATTAGTGAAGGATGGAGAGACATATGTGAGAGATGTGAATGATGCGAAGTGCAGTGGGTTAGAGTACAAAATTGAGTAATGTAATGTGAGCTTTCATGTTTTAGTTTACTGGATGCAATGAGCAGAAGGTGGCTACAATTCTTCAATCAAACTACGAAGGTGTTGATGTCATTGTGGTGGATTCTCTATTGGATTGAGATACCTTTCTCTGTGTAACATTTCTTTTCTATCTTCTTTTCTATTCTGGCACGAGCCTTTCTTCTTTGGGAAGTGAGCCCTATTGTATTCGGTGTTGATATTACTTATATTGTGAGCTAATCCTGACCGTGGTTTTTCCCTTCTTGGGTTTTCCATGTAAATCTAATGTTCTCTTGTGTATGGTGTTAAGTTGTTTCAGTTTTTTTTATTTTCTTTTCATGCTAATTCATCATAATAAATTTAAGGGATTAATGAATGAATGTGGATCTGAATGTGTATGAGGGTTTTGAAGTTTTAAGGTACAACTGATTCACCCCCCCTCTCACTTGTCATTTTCATTCAACAAAATATATATGTATATATATATACTACACATTTTTTTAACAAGCATTTGTGATGTGTGTTGTGGTGAGAGTGAGAGGAGAAGGGGGAGGGGGGAGGGGATCTATCCCCTCCCTAGTGGAAGTTGCCTCCACATGCTACCCATGGGCCTTTTAAATCTTTTGATTTATATATATATAACAATTAATTAAAATTTGTATATAAGAATATATTTATATATACAAGTAATTTATAAATATATATTTATATATGTTCATTCATTATTTTTAAAATTACCAATTTTATTGTAAAACTATTTCCTTGAATATATAGTTTTTTTCTTAAATTTTAAGAAAACACTTCAAAATTAACTGAAAATATACTTTGATTTCCAAGTTTGATAAGAAATGAACAAAAAATTTTTGCATGATTTTCAAGATTCCTTTTATCAACATGGAAAATTGTTCCCTAGAACCACATATTCCAACTTATTAATTCCATATAAAAACTATATATATAATATAAATAGTAAGAAAATGTTCTCATATATTTATACCAAATATTAATTAGTTCTTTAAGCACAAGAGTGAAGCATTAAATACCTTTAATGTACATGAGATAGTCATGATGAATCCCAAATGGGTAAAAGCACAAACCTATGCCACACTTTCGGCCAAAATAATAATTTCGAGCGAATTATTTTCAGCCGGTATGTTTTCAGCCGAGTGGGTTTCGGCCGAAGCCACGGGGCAGTGACATGGCACCAACATGGCGGTACCTTTCCGGCTGGAATGGTTTTGGCCAAAAGCCACTTAGTCGAAAATGTACCGACCGAAACATGGATAATAAAATAAAAGAAAAAAGACCAGAGCTTGACCGTTTTGCATGCTTAGGAGAAATGTTTTGTGGCGAGAGCTCGTCGGCCGAAGTGAAGATCACCCAACAACCGATAAATACCCAGGTTTTGCTTTGTTTTACCTTATGCTACATGTGTTTTATGAGCTCTGTCGGTGGATAAAGGCATGGTGTTTGAGTTAGGGTTTGTGTGATTGGTGAATTAATCACGTTGTTGGTTGTTTTATTGGCCGAATAGTGTAGAAAATTATGAGTGTTTGTGATTTAGATGAAAGAAATGCATATTTGTTTGTGATTTGTATTGAGGAACAATAAATGGAAAATTTTGTTGTTTATTTTGTTTCTTGGTGGAGGAGGTGAATGTATTTGATTAAAACCCTTGCTGCACCATGAAGTTACAAAAAAAATTATTTGGCTTTAACATTTTAAATGATTTAAACTGTGTAAAAAATTTGCTATGGTGAACTAGAAATACGGGGCTTTAGTTTCCAGTTTATAAAAATGGAAATTTGGGGTTTAAATTTGGGGTTTTAAATATTGGGGTTTCAATTTAATGGAAATTGTATGTCATTTTTTTAAGCTTGTTATATCAATTAAACAACCAGTTGATATCATTCCACTTTTGTTCTAGTAGGCTGCATTACCAACTTTTGGACTTTATTAAAAAAATTGAGCAAAATACCTAACAATGGGAACCATGAGTTGAAAATTTGGTAACATACTAAAAGGTTTCCAGTCACACAGAGAACCCTTGAAACTCACAACTGGCTATTTTTCCTTCCAATCAAATAATTGGTATTTCAAGAGTCAAAAGCCCAAAGCAAAAAGCTAAACAGAATGAAAAGAACTTTCCCATAAAGCTAAATAGAATGAAATGTAATGAAAGAATTGGAATAAAGAGGATCTATACTAAATAGTAATTATCACCCTTGTTCCAAGAGTATATATTTTTCTCCAAATCACTTCCTTTGGGCCTAAAAGGACCATGCTCCATATCCAAGCAAAGAGCATCCAGGCCCTACAGTAGTGACTTGGATCAGGTAGAGGCATTGGTTGATTGCAAAAATGTGGCAATGGTTATCATAAACCCAAGCAATCCTTGTGGTACGATATTTAACTATGAACATTTATCAAAGGTATGCTAATATCTGATCAAACAATGAAGAAAGAATTTGTATTTCATCTGCTTCATAATGTAACGGTTTTCAAGACTCAAGGGTACTTTAGTATTAGCCACAGAGGAGTCACAGAGGTTCCCTCTGAAAATTAATCTTGTCTTGTAGGCTTAATGGATAATGAGATTGCTTTCTTTAGGATTACTCCATTTTCCAATTCTAATTCTAGTCTCTTTTATATTTTTTTGTATTGAATTTTCTGCTTAACATAAATAACTTATGTCTAATTGAGACACTTAAAAGAGTTTCTCAATGAAATGCTTAAAAGAATCTCAAATACCAATAGTTTAGATAGGTCAATGATGCCAAGCTATTTAGCTAGGTAAATCTCAAGAAACAAAAATAGGGTAATGAAAAGTAATATGAATGATAAAACTCAAGATTCTCGTTTGTTTAAGCCATATCTGAGTAGATCATATAACTAGTATATTCTTCAAATTATTTTGTGTGGTTTACCTTGTAGCAGAATGACAAGGTGTTTTTTTGTCATGAAGTAAATTATATACTTTCATGACATCTAACACATCAAAAGAATCTTTTTTGTAAAATATATCCCTGTACAAAATCCATTCTTTGAGTAAACCCAATTTGAATCCTGCCATGTTAATCTGCTTTGGTGCTTCATTTTTGTGATCCTCTTGGATTCCATGATTTATTCCATATTTAATGAAACAACGATCTACTTGGAACTAAAACCATCTCTAAACACAAAAGTATTACATCCTTGCTCTAAAAGATTGTTCAAAGGCACAAGTACACTATATGGGCATCATATAAATCAAAGTTCAATATCATTCTATTACCTCCATTAAGCCATAATGCTAATGGCCTGGAAGTGGGATTGGTCTCTACCTGTACAAAGTAGTAAAATAAAGCTCTACCAATGGCTTCCTTAGTTGTAATATACCCACCATACTGTTTAGAGGTAATGTTTTGTTTCTGGCCTGACAACTTATTTATGAGATCAGATTCATATGCACTTAAAGTCACCTGAATAGTAATCAATGACAATAATATACCCACCCGCAACATTTCAAAAAACATATTATATCTTAGTGCTAAATCCATACAGTTAACAGAACATAAACTCTGTATTAATTGGACAGATCTACACTAAACATAAACTCTATTCATTAAATAGATCTGCACTGAACTGAGTCACCTTTCCCGCAAATACAACATTTCATCATGTATAGAAATAACATGTTCTTTAAGATTTCTCCACTCTAGCTCCATGCCCTGCAATATGTAGGAGTCACCAAAAATTTAGTGGTTCGATGTGTTAAACTCATGCAAATTATCCACCCATCACTTACAAAGAAAGTCCAACAAAACTTATGAAAGGAAACTTGCCAGACAACCTGTTTATTTTCCTAATTTTGGCATTGACTTTAGCTAATAAACTAATCTTCCAATCAGTTAAAAGGTAAAAGTTAAACAATGCTTGTATAAACATCAAGTCCTAGTAGTTTTTCATAACCTCTTTACCATTATCCATTATTAAATTTTCTTTAAATACATTGTTATTATAGATAAATTGATAATAGATATAAATGGTTTCAAATTAAAAAATTGGTATGATAAAATTTCCTGACCATAGTAGATTCAATATAAAAGCAAGCTACCTAAAAATTATCAACTAATTACACTGTTCCCAACTTGATAAATAAAATTCAACTCAAACAAAAATGTCCTTGTAGCCCTATCTGCACAGAAACAAGGCCAATTTCTACTCATCCTCCTGGATTTGTATCCTGGCTAGCATTTTGGTTACCATGATGTTGAGTTGTGCAGCTCGCCCCACAATAGCCTTTCTCTTTAGTGTTGAAACATTGTGTGCAATTTCAGCACAGTAAGTCTTGTTGTGCATCATCAAAAGGTCCAACTCTCTAGCATTGTGTACAACAAGTTTTTTAAAGCCAGAAGGAAAGTTTTCTTGTTTGATCCATAACCAATGTTGGGCATGAGTGTGCATCCTTTTAAATTTCTAGCTTTTGCAACTATTACTACACTATAACTTCCAATTATGAATACTGTCCTAATTGTGAATCCCTATCAATATAGTTGTCTTTCAGTTATTGTCCTCTAATATTTAATACATATATTTTGCCTAAATTTACATTTCTATAAACCCAAAATTGAAAACCCCAAATTTCTAGTTCACCATATGTACATGTATGTATACATATATGTATGTACATGTGTGTACATATATATGTGTATGTGTGTACATGTATGTATGTACATAATGCATGCACATGTGTGTATGTGTACATATATGTACATGTGTGTACATGTGTATGTATGTATGTATTATATACATGTGTATGTGTGTATGCATGTATGTATGTATTATATATGTATGTGTATGTGTGTATGCATGTATCTATGCATATATACATGTGTATGTGTGTATGTATGTATGTACTTGAGTATGTATGTATATGTACGCATGTATGTACATATATATATATTTATGCATACATATTTATGTATATACATATATATATATACATATATACATATGTCATGTACATGTGTACATGTATGTATATATACATACATATATATGTATGTATGCACATGTACATACACACATACACATATATATGTACATACATGTACACATGCACATGCACACATATAAATATAAATATATATATATATATATATATATATACACACACACACACACATGTATTGAAAGTATCTTTGGAGTTGTCAAATTTCTTATGTTATCAAAGTTGTTACAGAAGGTGAACTATTGAACATAGAGATAGATATAAAGTTTGAAATATCTCATTAGATATATTTAAAGTTAAAATTGTTTTAGTTTTGAAAATTGAAAATTTTGTAATTTAAATATATATTTGTTTTAGTTTTGAAATTTTCAATTTAAATTTGTTTAACATCATGTATATTTTATTTTAATGATATGCAAATCTCTAGATTTACATATACAGATATATATATCATGGTTGATGACATATCTCATCATTCCCCTCACTCTAAGAAAGATGCTCAAGCTAGAACAAATTTATATCAGGATAGTATTGCTATATTAGACAATGCTCTAAAATGTTTAGATTTACAATTCACAACTCCCCCAATTTGGCTAATCGAGATATATTAGTCACTATTAGAGAAAATATTTATCGAATGATCAAGACAATTCGATCATACAATCCTTATGATGATATCAACATTGAGTAGTTTTATTTGTCTCTTGCCAGGAGTGTTACTGGCACAATGAAATGGAGAGAAGTTGCCAAATTAGTTTCAGGCGAAAATGTGTTAACCATGTTCCCTCATTATAGAGGACAAAATAGAATTAGAGGATATGTGGTTATGAGGTGTGTAGATCCTCTTGTTGCCCCATTCATATACCCTAGATGGTTGGCAACGTATCATAGATGGCCTCACAAGGATGAGCTTCCACAGTATTTTGTCAAATAGTTATATGCAAAATTTCATTTACAGATAGATGTGGACTACACATCTTATCTTGAGCATGCTGGCCAAGGTAAAGGCCATTTTTCTAACAAACCACAGTTTAGATGTTCAGATTTTCCACTGCCTGTGAACAAGAGGGCATTAGTTGGCCCAAACCTTTTGGTTTTACCAAAATGTTTGGAATTGGAAGCAACAGGGGAGGCAACAACATGCTCCACTTGAGGGTAGATTTTTGATAAAATTGCCTCTATTACGACATAGACCGATCAAATTTCATCTGATCGAGTTGGTAGATACTTATTACACCTGTGGATCAACCTTCCTCCCACTGAGGATACATCTGCATTGTATGATCCATTTATTCATGTCGATCTACGTACTCCTTCAGATGTCGAGCAAATGACCCACACGACTTTGCGTAATATTGTAAAGTCTCAGTTTTGGATTTACTAGCATCATATTAGGTTATCAGTGAGGACCATGGGATCAATCTTGACCAGTACATGACTTTATTAGACAATGATATCCTGGTACACATACGAGCCACAGGGTGGAAAATGCAGAGGATATTCCACAAAAGCCTATAGGATCCCATGTGCATTATGTTTCTATTGATCCTTTAGATTGTCCATGTCGTCAGGATGTTACAGATCACGTTGAGGTTACTGCAACACTTGATCTTGTCCATGACACATATAGCCAGCTTCTTTTTGGGACTGATACTATACATGCTACAAATCCCCCTACGGTGTCTTTACATTCTTGTGATCTTAGTGACATTGGTAGAGCCATTGATCAGGCAGGACAGGTACTTAAATAATTTATATATATATAGTTGTGTTCTAAAAAATTATGTATGTATATGTACATGTAATGCATTTTAAAGTCTAGTTGTTTAACTCTTGATTGAAATTGTGTACTTGAAAACTTTAAGCAGTATGGTGATTTGTTAGACTTTGGAAATTTGGCGCATGATGGTGATCCCGCGTAGTATGCAGCTAAGGTACATTTAAATTTAATAAAAAATGTAATTACTTGATGTAAGTTTGAACACATTGAACTTGTACATTGTAATTTTAGATAATTTTACATATATGTACACATATATATACATGTATTAAAAATTAAATTTAAACATGTGTAATTGAACACATGCAGGGGTTGGGGAAAAGCTCAAGACACAAATTAGGAGATCTTGGATCGAGACATGGATCCACACATCTTGGATCAGGAGAGGGATATGTCTATGGATCGAGGGAGATATTAGGTTTTGGATAGAGGGAGAGATCGAGCCATGGATCGAGGGAGAGCTCGAGGGAGAGATCGAGGGAGAGATCGGGCCAGAGATCTGATGATTCTATTCATACCAGACATCCCTCTCTTTGAGATGTTTTATAGTATTACATGTTTGAGATCATATTATTATGTTGGAGACACTTTTTATGATTTATGTATCACATTTACATGCACTTATGTTTTATGGTATGTACTTGTTATGATTTACATCACATTCATACATTTATGTTTTATGGTTTGAATAGGTTTGTTATACATGCATTATTATGGTTTGAACACTTGTTACATCTATAAATACATCGTACATTATTAATATGGTTTTATTTATTTAGAAAGTTTGTACCTGTATTTAAATTTATTATGGTTTGTTCACACTTGTTGTACATCCATTTACATCATGAAATTAAAATGTTGGACTATCTAATGGTTGCTATTTGTAAATTTAAAAAGATGGACATGTACAATTAATTTAAATAAATAGAAATGAATTTTTCTAAATAAATAGGTCAAGAAATAGAAAAATTTGAATGCAAATATGCTTGAGATTAATGCTATATTTAAGTGGAACATAAAAATGCAATTGGAAATAGATGATAACTTGAATTCTTAGCTCTAAATGTTCATTTTTAAAGTCACTCTAGGTTAAATACATAAATTGTGCATATATCATGCTATACATGAACTTAGGAATTCCATATAATCTAATACACATGTTCATTTGAATGTGCATGCAAAGAATTCTTGAACTAGATGATGAGCTATACTTGTGTCCAGTTGAATGTAAATGAAATAAAATATATTCAAGTGAACTTAAGAATTCCATATAATCTAATACACGTGAATTTGATTGTGCATGCAAAGAAAGTGATCTAGATGACATGAGCTATAAGTGGAGTTAAATGTAAATGAAATCAAATTTCTATTCTTTAACTTAAGAATTCCATGGAACATTTATGCAATTGGAAATTGATATTTAAATCTCAAGTTATGCACATAATATAAGTATCTAGATCTTCCTGGATGACATTTCTATATATTAAAAATTGATCAATCCATATATAATTACCAAAGATGGACCATTACATACATGGTCTCAAGCTATACATGGTAAACAAAGTTATTGATGCCAAAATATAGCTATCTCAAGCACCCCAAACACCATCACTATGATTCACTACAATGAATATTCCAATCCACCTTGAGGTGAACAAGAAAGACCAATCCAAGAGAACCTGGATACAATCTAACATTCACAAAATGATACATGTAAGTTATGTATACCAACTTGGTTATATAAAATCATGGTTGCACTACTCTAAATGAAAGAAAAGTTCAATTTTATGGAATGCCTATAGATCTTGGATAATATACCTGATGATTAGGACAAGGTGGGTGATTAGAAGAATAAATTATGAGGATGAATATGGAGGATGTGATTAGGATTGGGATCAATTTTCAAGACCTCAAAATGATTTGATTTGATTAAGTTTGATTCTCAGATACTTACCTAATAGGCTAATGTTCCTAAGCAAGATTTGATTGGATTTAATAACTATACTTAAGGTAGGCTAATGTTCTTAAGAAAGTTTGGATTAAAGATGAAATCAAATTAAGGTCTTGATTTTTTATTAGGAGATTGGATTTGAAATGGATGATAGTGGATTAAAGATAAGGTCCCTAGATGAAAGCTTTGGGTGATGACGAAAGGATAATATGATGTATGGACTAGATTGAGACCTTAACCAAATTTTGATGTTCAAGTGATGATTTTTTTATTAAGGATGAAGATTGGAAGTATGGTTGAGATGGATCTAGATGGATAATAAATGATTATATTTTGGATGAGGATAGATGGATTAGATTCTAGTCCATTTGATTAGGATGAGATTAGGTTGATAATGTGATTAGAACACGATAATGAATGATTAGGAAGGGATGATTCTAGGATGATTATGGTTATGGGTTATTACCTGATAAGGTGATCTTAAAGATGATTAGGACGGGGGATGCTTAGGATGAAAATAATAATTAGGATGTGATGATTAGAATATGAAAATGGATGATCATTTAAAATTATTGAATGTCACATTAGTAACATAAAAAATAAAGAAAACTAGAGACAACATGTATGTCTAGATTCTTCACCACTCAAACACCAAATCAACTATATACTTGTGGAGTTGAATGTTCAAATGAAATGAAAGATTCATGAACTTAAGAATTCCATGGAACATAAATTTAAATGAAAAATTGGAACATAAACTAGGTTTTGTAAATTGCACACATATATATTCAATCTAGCTCATATAAGTGGAGTTGAACAAATGAATTCGAAGATTTGAAAGTTAAAGTTTAACAATTCCATGTCAAACATAAAAATACAATCAAGGAATCTAGATGATTTAAAGGGATTTACGCAAAATGTGAACTTTTTAATTTAGTCACTAGGTTTTAAGTAAATTGTGCATGTACATATATACATGATCTAAGATTCAACAAATGAAATCAAAGATTCTTGAGTGAACTTTAAAGAATTCCATGTCCAACATAAAAATGCAATTGGAAATAGATGATTTAAATGAATTTAGGCAAAATGTTTGAAAATATTTTTAAAGTCACTAGGTTTTGTATCAAGCATATATGATCTAACATACTTATATTTAAGTGGAATTTCAAATGTAAATTATGAAATCAAATATTCTTGAACTAAATTAAGAATTCCACATGGAACAAATTTATTTAAATACAATTCCAAAAATAAATGACCAAGCCTTTGAAAAAAAACCATTCTAAATCATGTCACATGTCCAATCAATATAAATATATAGATCTAGATCTATATAATGTTTGAATACATACGTATATATATATATATATATATATATATATATAGCCATACATGTACATATATCCAGAAAACAACTTAAAGCTCCTGGTACATAAAATTTGGATCCTCTCTATCTTTAATTATCTCTAAAATCTTTTCATGATCTTCAATAGGTAACCTCCACTTTTGTTTGGAACATCCTCTTTTAGGTAAAGTTTCTAAATTTATTTTTGTTGCTATAACTAAGTGACTATAATGTGGAACCTTTTGTCCTGGCATATAATCAACAAATATAATACCATTTTTATCTATCTTTATTTGTTGATAATATGTGCCTTCAATAACGATTGATCCAATGGGATACCCTTGTCCATCACCATCTGTCATTGAGTCCACCAATTTGCTTTTTGGTTGCGTACATCTTAGTAGATAGTAATCTACACCTTCCGCATTGTCAAGATTTGCAACAACGAAAATATCTCCTGTACACACACCACAAATGTAAAGTAAATACATTTAAACATGATTGAAACTTTCTTAAACATAGAATATATTTAAATCAATTTTAACTAAATTAATCAATTTCCATACCTATAACAACTAAATTAGATACATGTTCGTAATTAGCTAAATATAGAGGATCGTGGACATCGACATTGTCATCTTTAGCAAAAGGAGGCATTGATATTAATTGTTTCATTTCCCATTGTGAAACATACCCATCTCTAATATTCTCACATTGAACAATATTTGCATTGTCCTCAATGAAATCAACACAAAAACATGATTTTTCTCTCACATTAATTGCAAAAGGCCTGCTACTTCCTTTTGTCATGATTTGATGTAGACTTCTAATACCATGAATTGCTTGACAATTATAAGGATTTGATCAATCAATATATGTAAATTCAAATTTTAAAATTCAATTAAATCATGTACACTTTGTTGGACTCAAGGAACATTGAGAGGGGGGGGTGAATCAGTGTTCAACAATATTTAAATTTCAATTCAGATCTTAGACCATTTACAACATTTCAACAAAAGTAAAGATGCAAGCACATGAAGGAAACCAAAAAAACACCATAACACTAAGATTTTTACGTGGAAACCCTGTTAGGGGAAAAACCATGGTGGAGATTAATGCATAATTTATACTCTGTTAAAAGTATGAAGAAAAAGGGAATGCACATGCATTCAGGCACACTGCCTAGAGCTCACTGCTCAAAAGAAGGAAGGCTCACTGCCTTACAAAATATTTGAATTACAAAAAAAGGTTGAACTGAGAAAGTAGCATCTGCAAATTCCTGATATCAGTTCCGGTGAAGCTCGTAGATCAGACTCTGGACCTTCTGTTTGATTTTGCACTTCGCTCTGCTCTGCCTTAATTCGCTTCAAAAAAATCCTCTTCTGCACAAGAAAAATTCACTCAACTGATCTTCTGATATTCACACACACATCTGCTCTACTCTTCACACCAATCCATACATTAAAATGAATTGCCCGAACTCACATATATATCTGCTATCAAGGATTTAGTTGCTTTATGTCAGCTTCAGCAAAATAAAAATATTCTCCAATAGTCGGCTGAATCCACATTAAATATTTGATGTGTACCCACCAAAGTCATCTAATGTTATGCTAGGACCCAAAACAAAATATTTGAACACATAAATATTTAAACAATTACTCCTTATACATTCGCGACATGCTACATTCACCAAGTCGGCCACCATGAGCAAATAGAAAAATCATCCTGCCGGATCTCCTAACTTACACACCGATTAATGTGACATCACAAAAATTAACAATAAGATAATATAGATGCTCAACAACTTTTCTCGAGATCCAAAACCTAAAATGATAATCCGGTGAAGCATACAAATTGACATATTAACCAAATACCCTGTTCTTCATTCCAACTTCCAATGAAACTCTATTCTTCACTTTGTCTACCGGTAGGAACAAATTCTAATCTACGGACCAGAATAATGACTTAGGTTGCCATCAATGACAACACTAGAAGCCATATTCCAACAATCTCCCCCTTTGGCATTGATGGCAACACTTAGTGAAAAATGACTAAGTGTCGGAACCAATATGATTACGCTGCCAGATTTTAGATTTCAAAAATTCAAAACACAACTCCCCCTTAGAGTGATAAGGCATTTTTCATTGCTCTCTCTCCCCCTTTGACATCAATGACAAACATATTTTTCACTGCACTCTCTCTCCCTTTCAAAAATGTGAAGAAATACAACTGCTACTTGAGTCAGAAAATTATCTTATACTTATCTTTCATTTCCAGAAGAAATTTCTTCCATGCTTCCACTGCAATCCCAATGATTAGGATCAAGCTATTGTTCTTTGATGTCCAGTTGACAATCTGGATGAGGGATTCCAAAATTGTGATAGCCTCTTCTAATTTCTCTCCTTTCCTTAGAACCTCAATTAACTACTCCAATCTGCATTTGGTTAAATCCTTCACTTTCCAAAAGGCGTCCACAAGGTTGTTTTTGGTGAACAAAACTTTTGTATGCTCAGATTGCAACACTTGAATCTTTTTCTTGACTGCACCACCCTGATCCCGAAACATGTTATAATCCTAACCAATTTTGTTCAACTCAAATTCAATCTGCTCCAACTTATCTTTGTATTTCCCAACTGCATGAGGCCAATGAAGGCAATAGTTCTAGATGTTATTGGTTGTATTTATGCATTGCCTCAACACATTCATTTTCCTTTTTAGTTTGGTGAGAGATTTAGCCTAAAATGCTCCTTCAGATGTAGAATTATTTCTCCCTCTTTCCTATCTTGAGACTCAGAGACCATGACATCCTTAATGCACTCAATCATCTCTTCAGGAAACACATTCAACAAACTCTCCAAACCAATGTTATTGTGCACAAAATAAGTACTTAGTGAGCTTTCGATCAGGTCTTTCTCATAAGAGGGTCTCTCAAACCATATGCCTACAATTTTCTGCATCCCATCTTTCTCCTGAACAAGTTGCAGTATCTTTGCTTTGGATAAAACACCTTCTTCTTCGCTTCCTTTTGCTATTACTACATCTGGTTCAACTGATTCCGGTTCTTCCCTTGGAGTGTACTCATCAGATTCTTCATCTTGTATGTCCACAATCACTAAATCTTTACCTTTTCCTTCAGTTTTTGGAGTCTTAAGTGCCAGAGGAGTGTAATCAACAATCTCTTGTGCTCTTTTATTCTTCCTCTCCATCTCACCAAAAGAAGATACAACTTCAAGTGTTGTTACCGGAATGGAAATGCTAATTGCTCCAAACTTCCCTAGCAATTCCATAAAGGAATTTGCATACTCTTGCTCACTGTTTTCTAAAGTATTAGAGTGTTCAAAAATTTGTTTACAAACCGGTTCATTCTCTTTCCATACAATATTATTGTTTTGTGGCAAGCAATTCAAAAAATACATCACAAGACATGTAACCAAGGTACCAAACCTGAAGGGGTAATCTGCCTCCTTTGTTAGTTGCACATTTTCCATCAACTAATCTTTTAGCAATCCGCACAGATCAAAATCATGATCCTCCATTATCATTTTATGAGAGATGAAAACTACACTTGCCGAAGTTGCGCCTTCCCTTTTTTTGAAAAATATTTTGTATGAGATTCCATGCACAATATACCTTGTTATCAGATCTTTGATTGTCGAAATTATCAAAGCCCTCTGATCTCTAGTTACTCCAGTTAGGGTTTCGACTTCCTTGTTCCAAATCAACTTCTTTTTTGGAATATCCCCAACATTGCATAAACAAGTTAGATTCTTAATCACCTCTTTCAAAATGAGATAGGGTTTATCCAGAGTTAGAATGTCATCATTCAATCTGTTCAAGATAAACCTAACGACTTTCGTGTTATCAAAGTATGGAAATTCACTCCAAATGTCCAAACTTTTGTGTTTCACACCTTCAAGCCATTTCAATTCATCGATCGACAACAAATTTCTCACATCCCTAATCTTCTTACTACTATATTCATCTAAATTCACCATTCCTTTGATTTTCTTCATTTTTCCTTCTGTATCGAACAAGTTTTCTACCAAACACCGAATTAAGTAAGCAACTGAAATACCTAATGAATTCACCACTGAAATGACTTTACTCCTTCAAAATTCTACTGCAGAGGCTCTCCTTCTATTCTTCTTCAATGCACGGTGACAAATGAGGGTTCCAAATACCCTTTTATAACTCGCACACCTAACCTTTTTATCACATTAAATGTTTTTCCCTAGGTGCTCCAGATACTCTGCTTTCTCAGACAACAAAAGAAAAATTCATCTGTGGACCTTCTACTTCTCAAATTTATGTATAAATGACCACTGATACACTTGTAAGCCACTAGCACAACTACCAACAAATTTTTGCATTCCGGTGCCAACTGCTTGATAGGGGGACAAAGGATTTTCTTGAAAAAACTCCCCTTAGATCAATGGCCTAAGATCAATTTCCGAAGGAATTACCACAAACTGCTTTTGGTGCGGGCTTATTTCCTTCATCAAATTCACTCTTCCTTACCCATGTTTTCTTCATCTGATCTTTTATCTCTTCCACAATCACTTTCCCTTTTCCTTTATCATCCTTTTGTGAAATTCTACCTTTGTATACCGGACCTCTTCTATCCATGTTTTTGTTCCTGCAAAATCTTGCAATGTGACCAAATCTGTTGCAATTGTAACACACAGGATTTCTTTGTCTAGACCACTTATTCCATTAATTTCCTCTTAATTTGCATTTATTAGCAACATGCCCAAATCTTCCATAGGTGTAGCATTTAACATTCCTTACATTGACATACATACTTTGCATTCAATTGACTTATGACCAAACTTGTTGCAACTAAAACACTAACCGAGAAATGATGGACTACTTGAATTTATTTTACTTCTACACTGAGAAGCCATATGACCAATTTTATTACAAGCAAAGCAGTGACCATTAAACTTCTGAGCATTGGGTTGTCTTACCAGATGCCTTCTACCTTTGTTCATCTGATTTCTTTGTCTGGAAATCTCATGTTTAGATCTAGAGCTTTCTCCCTTCTCATATCCAAGACCTCGCTTGTCATTTGCATCCTTTTGTCCTTTAGTCAACTCATCAAGCTTCACAAAACTGATATTAAACTTCTCCTTGTATTCATTTTTAGTAGTGAGTTCATCTCTGAGAATATCTATATGTCTTTCAAGCTCTTGTTCATTATTTCTGGATTGTTGCAGTTCAATCTCCAGCTGAATGAATCCACTATTAACTTTGCTGCATTCTTCAAATCTTTCTTTTAAGGATTGGGCCAGATTCTCCTCATTCTTCAATCTCCTTATTTTTCCTCATTACCATAGATTCCATCTCAAGCTTTAGAGCAGCATTGTTACTAGAAAGCTTTTCACATTCTTCAGTTATTTATTTTAGGGTATGATTCAGGTGAACATCTTCCAAGCTTTTACTTTCTTTCTACTTCAACTGATCACATATTTCCTTCCTCTTTTCTCTTGACTCATTGATTTTAAATGTATTTTTCAGCATCCTCAAGATTTGCTTTTAATTCCATGACTTCTGCTTTAGACTGATCGAGATCATCAAGTGCCACCACAAGTTGTTGTTGAAGACTACCATAGTCCATTGCATTCCAAGATCCACCTCAAGCTATTAAACCTTTTTAGAGGAACCAACTCTGATACCAATTGTTGGACTCAAGGAACACTGAGAGGGGGGGTGAATCAATGTTCAACAATATTTAAATTTCAATTCAAATCTTAAACCATTTACAACATTTCAACAAAAGTAAAGATGCGAGCACATGAAGGAAACCAACAAAACACCATAATGCCAAGATTTTTACGTGGAAATCCTATTAGGGGAAAAACCATGGTGGAGATTAATCCACAATTTATACTTTGTTAAAAGTATGAAGAAAAAGGGAATGCACATGCATTCAGGCACATTGCCTAGAGCTCACTGCTCAAAAGAAGGAAGGCTCATTGCCTTACAAAATATTTGAATTACAACAAAAGGTTGAACTGAGAAAGTAGCATTTGCAAATGCCTGATATTAGTTTTGGTGAAGCTCATAGATCAGACTCTGGACCTTCTGTCTGATTCTGCACTTTGCTCTGCTCTGCCTTAATTCGCTTCACAAAAATCCTCTTCTACACAAGAAAAATTCGCTCAACTGATCTTTTGATATTCACACACACATCTGCTCTGCTCTTCACACCAATCCATACATCAAAATGAATTACCCGAACTCACATATATATCCGCTATCAAGGATTTAGTCGCTTTATGTCGGCCTCAATGAAATAAAAATACTCTCCAATAGTTGGTTGAATCCACATTAAATATTTGATGCGTACCCACCAAAGTCGGCTAACGTTATACTGGGACCCAAAACAAAATATTCGAACACAGAATTATTTAAACAATTACTCCTTATACATTCGCGACATGCTACATTCACTAAGTCGGCCACCATGAGCAAACAGAAAAATCATTCTACCGGATCTCCTAACTTACACACCGATTAATGTGACATCACAAAACTTAACAATAAGATAATATAGATGCTCAAAAACCTTCCTCGAGATCCACAACCTAAAATGATAATCCAATGAAGCATACAAATCAACATATTAACCGGATACCCTATTCTCCATTCTCACTTTCGGTAAAACTTTGTTCTTCACTCTGCCTACCGGTAGGAACACATTCTGATATGCGGACCAAAATAATGACTTAGTTTTCCATCAATGACAACACTAGAAGCCATATGCCAACACACTTGAACTTTGAAATTCAAATTTTTAACAAATTTTGACTAGATGTACCCGTAACTTCTCAAAATACCATGTGTTGTATGTTGAGTTGCGAGTGGAAAAATGACTTTTACACCATTCAACAATTTCATTTTTATTCCGTATGGAATTACCTATAAGTACACAAGTTGGCACAATTTGTCACCTATTACTTTCAAGGAACTTAAAAGAATTTAATTTAGTTTAAATTTATATCTAATCTTTTAAAAATGTCTCTAGATTCCATATATATATATATGGTGAAAGTTGTACCAGCAAGTGCATGTTGACGAAGTGCATGCTTCACACATGCTTTTTCTCCATCGTGCTCTCCTTTTCCATGTCCACTCATAAAAATTCCACAAAAAATTTGTATTGCGTCTAGCATGTTGATGGCTTAACCAAACAAAAGCTTTTGCAAACTTAAATTGTCCTATGAAGTCACAAATAATTAAACTCAAACCAAACTAGCTTCAAAAAAGTAATTATATATAAGCAATTAAACAATTTAAGTCTCAAAGTTAAAAGTAAATATAAATTTAAATAAAATTAAAAAAAAGCAATGTACTTACCAACACATCCATTAGACCATATCCAGTGTTGTTCTTGATTTATGCCATGTCGTCTCAGGTCTTCAAAAAACATTTTGAAACAATGAGCTACATAGCTTCTACTATGATTGGTATCATCACTGATATAAAAGTGACCTCTTTGATGAAAATCCGATCATCTTTGCTACTTTGTATTCCATCGACCTCTAACTTGGCATGCCTATAGCAAACTTGCACAAAGATTACAACTTGCTCTGAATGATAATATTGACTTTGAATCTCAGTTTGAGGACTAAATGTATAGTTCTCAAAGAAATCTACAATAGAAATAATACAAACTAGTGGAAAGCAATTCTTTGAATCACGAAATTGCTTACCTTTCCATCTTACACCATGACAATGCTGAATATGTGGATATATGATATTGCGAAATTTACTCATGAATTCATTGTAAGACAATCCACTCTCTTTGAGAACAATTTCTTTGGCCTCAACTCCTGACTTCGTTAAGTATGTCTCATATTCAAATCTCTTCCAAACAACTTGCATTTCATTATTGTCAACATGTAAAAGATTCTTCAAATCTCCAAAATCATTACATACATTTTTTATACATTGAACATTGAATTCATCTGAATCTTCTGATTTTTCACATACAAGAGACATCATAAATTGTGTTGTGCTTCCAAGGATGGCTAAATTTTGATCAATTGCTACCATAGCTTTTCTATATGATTGTAGGT
The DNA here is from genome assembly GCA_007258455.2 of Sequoia sempervirens. NCBI lineage: Eukaryota > Viridiplantae > Streptophyta > Pinopsida > Cupressales > Cupressaceae > Sequoia > Sequoia sempervirens. The sequence continues at coordinate 10,110,488 of VDFB02000015.1, read as the reverse complement.
GTAGATCAAATTCAACATGATTTCGACAACAACAAGTTTCACGTACTTTATTTATACGTACAAATGATGGTCATAGTGTCTCAAACATCCTTTGACAAATCTTCACATTTAAAAATTCTTGCTTGAATGCTTCAAAAAGTTCACTTTGTGTTGTATCTATAAAATATTTTGGATGAGAAATTTTTGTACCATCTTCACCTATTATTTGTATAGTATCCCTTCTATTGGAAGAAACACCAGAGTGGGTGGTCCAATATTCAACCACCTGTTTCTTTACATCTTCTGAAAATTTATCTTTTTGGGGAACCCTACAAATATTTACCTAATTTTTCTCAAATTTTTCATCTATTTCATTTCTCTTTTCAATTTACCTTTGAACATTTCTCCTAGAAACATTTAGTAATTCAGAAATTGCTTGAACTTGTCTTCTATGTGATAATTTCTTACTAGAAATTACAGTCATCAATGCTCTACGTGCAACACTTAGATCACTAGATCAACTCTTCTCTTCAATACATTTCAATGCTTCTTGCAAGTTTTCAACAATTGTTTGTTTTAAATCTGATGACCTTTTCCTATTATCAACCCCTAACAACTCCCAAACAGGGGTCATTTCTTTTCGTCTAAATAACTTTGCAACTAACTATGCTCTTCCAATTAGTGATTTTTCTTCAAAAAATTCATCCCATATTTTTTTAGAGTGTAATTTTAATGTGCTTTCCGATAACATATCTTCAAATGAAATATTATTGAAAAGAGAATCCTCATCCATCTCCATCATATTTTCCATACCATAGTCCAAAAAAATTCTATTACTAGGTTCAGTTTGTTCTTGTATTTGTACGCCACCTTGATCATCAATATTTTCCACATTGGGTTGTTGTTTAGTAGATGTTCCTTCACCCGCTTTTCTCTTCCTCTGTCTTGTTCGTGTTCGATCATACTTCCTTGATCTAATCCTTGGATTCACCATCACAAATTTCACTCAAATTTGAATTCACCTGCATACAAATTTGTACACACATGACCTTTCAATGAAACATGTACAGTTAATATTGCATAAATATTTAAAGGATGTAATTAGATGCACGTGCTAGATCATGACATCACTTACTAGATCACCATTAAATGTGCTTTGAAATATATGTCTAGATCTTTTAAAATAAAATGATTACTATATAAAACATAGAAAGAGAAACAAATCATGAGCTCGATATATACCTAAATGTGTAGATCACCACTTATATTTGATGTGAAAGAGAGAAAGCATGATATATATCATCTCCTATGAAAAGGTATTTAGCAATGAAAGGATAAGAAATTACAAAGGGGTTCAAGGCATGATTCCTTAAATGCACTTGGATGTGATGTAAATAAAATCACACTATGTTAAAAGGAGGAAGGATTAATGACCTAAAATGTTTAAGGATATAACCATATAAGCATAAGATGTTACAGAGGGATAGAGACATGATTCCCATAATATGAAGATGCAACATGATGACTCAAGGTTTAAGATGTAATAGAATGCACATGATTCCCTCTAGTCTATGTGGTAACTAGATCTAAAAGTGTGGTCCATGAACACACACACACACACACACACACACACACACACATATATAGCATCAAAGAAAATAATCAATTGTCAAAGAATATTTCTAGAAAAGTTGTACATGCTCATTTAAAGTATCACAATGCATGAATGAAAATTTAAGAATGAATAAGGCAACATGAGAAACCAAAATTTTAAAGCAAAGATCATAAAATACCGAGTTCTTTAAACAAAAGTCTAATAAACATAAACATGCAAAACATAAAATATAATTTAATAATATATATGTATATAAAAGATAAGTCCAAGTTGGAAATAAAAGTAAAGGAAAAGGTAAATTTAATAAAACATAGGTGTAAGGAGGACATGTAAGAACAAGAATGGAAGAACATAGGATTGGTGATCAATAATAATGAAATCTAAGAATTTAAATAGTGAAAACAAACTTCAAATGCATTCATGAAAATAATTTTTAAATAAATAAAATAATTCTTAAATAAATAATATAAATAAAATAAAATAATCTCCTTTTTATATAATTTTTTATAAATATATAATTTTACATAAGAGACACTTAAAATTATATATAATTCTCAAATAAATAAATAAAAAATAAACTTCTTGATAATGATATTTTTGATGTTTTTTATATAAATTTTACTAAAGATAAGTATGCTAATTTTATGTATATATAAAAGTAATTATCAAATTACCTACTATTATGAGATGTTCATATGATCTAAAATTTAACATCCACTTAAAATAATTGCAATGATAAATACTATACACACTTGTCAATGATAACAAATAAATGATAATAGTTAGGTACAATATTTTTAAATGGAGATGTAACTTTTATTTTAATTTTTTTACAAATATTTCTTTGATGCTAATACTTTAATAAATAATAAAAATATATTTGAGAGTTATTTGAATAATTCATGTATAATTTTTCCTTTCTATTTAATTAATTTTTTTAATATATTTTAAAAATTATCAATTACCATAAAAAACATATCATAAGATGCAACAAAATTGAAAAATAGTGAAAACAAACTTCAAATGCATTCATGAAAATAAAGACAATCAATTAGATAAGTTGAAGATCAATGTACCTTCAAAAATAGCTCTCCTATTGTCCAAATGTGTTTTCTTTTGTCGAAATAAGTCTTCTAAATTGTCGAAATTATAAACCTTCTAAAATGTCGAAATAAACCTTCTTTGATCGAAATAAGCTTTTCTTGGTCGAAATAATCGAAATATGTATTTTATCACATTTTCTTGAGTTGAAAAATTAAAAGAAAATATTTTTTTTTATATCGACCATTTTCGACCGAGTAGATGTCGACCGGTTATATCTCGGCCGAGCACTTTTCGGCTGAGCTATTCTCGGCCGAGAGGGTTTCGGCCAAAACTTGCTTGGGCGAAAAGTGCTCGACCAAGAATGTCTAGTTGGCATCCTACTTGGTAGCCAACTCACCATTTTTCAGAATTTTTTGAAACATTCAACTTTGGCAAAGTATTTCTCTAGTCATAATGATTTTTCTGCAAAAAACAAAAATAACCTTTTGTAGAGCTCGGAGTGGAGGATCGAAATATATAATTTTTTTAATATTTTGATTAGTTTTAATATATTTTATTTTTAAAATAATGCAAGTAGGTTGTTAAATTAAAAAAGAGGCTGACTAGAAATTAAAAAAAAATAGTAAAACTTATTAAAAAAATTTAAATCTTATATGGGGCACAAGAGGAGAGAGTCTTCTTCAAAAGTGTATAATTTGTTTTTGAAAATGATTTAAAATTTTGAAAATAGTTGACGACCCGTGAAAACTGTCAAATTCTGACATATTTGACTTTAAAATGTTATTACAAGAAAAATATACATCAAAATTTGATTTTTTTTCCATGCACAAGCTATTGAAGTTACCTATTTGGGAAAAAAAAATTAGGGAGAAATAAAGTTTTTTTCAATTTGTTTCTTGATGGCCCGTGAAGTCACTCTTTTATGAAATTTTCAGCATTCCAAAATCTGTCCTTAAATTGATAAAAACATAATGAAAACAATTTTTTTTAAATTCAAAAAAATTATAGGAATAAACTTCATCAAAAGTTCTACATTTCATTGGTTTACACCATTTTGAAATTCAAAACATAAAGACCACTTTTATGTGGTCAAAGTTCAAAAAAAAATTTGTTGTTGGCTGATTCGTTTATAAAGTGTGACACAGGTTTGTGCTTTTACCCAAACTCTTCTTTGATTATCATCAACAAGTTAAACATGTCTTATTTAATTATTAACTAAAATCATAGTCGCATATCAACCAAGGATTCATGAAGTTTTACAATCTCACAAAACCAACACACAACCTTCTTGAGAACTATAAATTTGGTGATCCAAAACAATCTCTATCCTCAACACATGCACCTGTAAAGTGAACAAAAGGGGAAGAGAAACAAGATAAGCCAATGGCTATCTAGCCAACCGTAGGGTTGATGTGCAACCTACTTTCAAGCTAGGGTCATATAAATCTTCCAAATGTACATACATATCATATTTATAAAACAACCCCACTTTGACATTAAAACACATTCTCATCATCACATCCAACATTTCACATCACATATACACATATTTCCACTCTTCCACATAACCATAACAATCCTCTCATTCATAAAGACATGACATAGATCACAAAAAAATAAACATTTCCTTTACACAAGATACTAATTCCAAATGCAACCTTCACAACATTTTTTTAACAAAAATCAAGAAAAGGTAAAGACCCTACCTTACAACACTTATCCAACAATAGAAGAAAAACTTGATGTAGAATTATCAAAGCTTTCTCTTGACAAACCCTTTCTTCTTCAACACCCTTCTCTTCCTTCCTCTCTTTCTCTAGCCTTTTAAAACTCTACCAAGATGGAAACTATTTTTTAAAGAAAAAGAAAAAGACAAGAAGATGAAAATCCCTCTCCCATTCTAAGAAAAAAATCAATAAAGAAAATGGAAAAGCAAGTTTTCCAACCACCCAACTAACTAACCAGCTCACATTTTTGCCTTTTCAAAAATGGAAAACTTAAGGTTTTAAACACTAATAAAGGTATTTCCTAATTTAAAAGAACCTCTAACTCAAATATGTATCACTTAAGGGAAAATTAGGATTATTAAAATATAATTTAATCCACATAAAGGACTCATAAATCATAAAAGAATAAACATAACAAGAGGCAACCCATGAAAGTAAAAAAAAATAAAAATCCACATATACACATGACCACCCGACACATTAAACAAATTTTCACAACATTATATCACGTGACCTTATTTCTCTATACGAGACAAGGTCGATAATTCATAGGGATAAAACAACGAAAGTACTATGTGACCCCAACCACCATTGGCAAAATTTACCTGTTCACTCAACGAAAGTGTTAGTACATCACATGAATAAGAATAGCCAAAGCAACTATCATAGATTAAAATAACATTTCAAAAACAATAATCAACTAGGAAATCAAATAGAAATGATTCAAATCTAATATCCATCACAAGTAAACATTAATATTTATAATTCTCAGTCTCCTCAACATCTACTCACATTACCACTTAATGTAGTCAAATAATAACTCCATCTAATAAATAATACAAATCCATCATCTAGTAATATCCATGATAACCAAGACATCCATATGAATATAAGAATAACATCTGTGCAGAGGAAACAACTTTCATCCATAAAGATCCTGTATATAATGTCCAAACAATAAATACATGAAAATATCAAGTTTGAGTCATGATAATATTAAGGGACATAAAGTAAATCTGGAACATAGAAGGTGGGGTCTCACATTGAGTGTCATAGTAGCTATAAATAGGCTATAACCAATTTAGGAGACTAAACTAATATAAAAAATGAGACTTGAACAATCCCACTATTTGTTATGCTTCTAATTCTAGCTCTCTTATCCTTTGCATACACAACATTTGTCATGTTCACATGACCTATATCTTTGTCTAATATTTGAAAGAAGGGATTGCCACGTTGAATTCATACTTCATCTCTTTGATTCTAGGTGACAACATATAATATGCCTTAGTAAGGAGTGGGACTTATAATTAATAATGTTGGAGGCTAGGTGAATAAATAGTAGAGCTTGGCAAAAATATGGAAAGAATAAGTGAATAAGAAATTAAAAAAATTGAGTGTGCAACATGAGTCCACAAATCTATACAAAGTATCACAAGACTATATAACATGCAAGTAGGCCAATAAGGTGCAAGCTTTGAACACATGGACAAAAGGTTCACAAATCCACAATGTATAAGCATTGTAGAAGAGTGGGTTATAGAAACAAGTCAACAAATTGCAATCTTTACAAAAATACATGGGGGAATCAAAAGTCTACAAGTCTCTTAGTAACAAGAACAAAGAGAAAACATCAATTTGCAAGATATGAATAGTAACTAAATTTCATTCCAAGTTGAAATTCTACAAGGGAATGTAATGAAGTAAGGCCACGTAAGACAATTGCAAGTAAGGATGGAATGAAAGTCCACATGAGTACTTAAGATATCTTGTACTAGGCTTGACTATAAGAATTTCAAGGATAAATTTACTTAGGAGCTTTGTGCACTATATAAAATTATTTGTAACAATTAGGAAAATTTTCTCAAATCCTAGATGGTCGATTATAAACATGCTTATCTCAAACACATGTAAATGCAAAAGAGGTGAATCAAAAACTTAAGGTACAAAGTATTTGTAGGTGTAAACTAATGGGTGGAGCTAAAGCTTGAATTTGCAATACCCTATCTCACACAAGCATGAAGTATCCTTCAAACAACCCAATTCTCATGTAAATAACTGTGAATCCACAATAGAAATGCTTTGCATGGAGGAAATGGTGAATTTTTCTACAAAAAATATTTTGTTGGGAACGGGAAAGCATTTTGCATTCACAATAAATAGTGAACAAGTGTGTGAATGAGCTTAGAAGATTGACTTTATAAAATCCCCATTCACACATTTAGTTAAGGATTTACTTTTCGCATTTTATCATCAATTTGTAGGGTTAAAGGTTGTGTCTACATGACTTGCAAAAGAGAGAGTTGACACCATAGACATGGTGGGAAGCAAGGAGAAAATTGCAAGTTCAACAAGTGTGTGTGCAATTGACACAAATCTACATGAAAATCCTTATGCTTATTAAGCTTACTAGAAGTTAGGAGTCAGAATCAAGTACACAATGAGAAAAATTTGCATGGATGGATGAAATGTTTGCATCTTTGGTAGGTGTTGGCATTTCAATTCGCACATCTAGAATGCGGATTAGAAATGGACAACTATGCATAGATAAACTGCTCTTTGAATTAGGAGGGGAAGCTCCCTCTTTGCTGATGTTGCCTAAAAGAAAGTAAATTAAACTAATTTTCCAATCTTTTTGTTCAGCTAAGAGCACAAGGTTATAAAACTCAAGCGTCGTAGCTGATATTTTCTCTTTTAGAATTTCAACTATGACAAAGCCTACTCTAATGACGTTTCTAACTTCTCAAGTAAACGTAGAGCATGAGAGTTAGAAATGAACAAGGAATGATTCTTTGACATAAATACTTAAATAAACTTTCTTCCAACGCACATTAACTTACTTTCAATGCAAGCTGAAATAGAGATCATGTAAGCATAACACATAAAACAAAAATCTGAGACATTATATCAGGGAAAAGTAGCCACAAGACTTTATTTCTCAAATCTCAAGTAACAAAGATTACGCTTCTGGGACAACAAGATTGTAGCAAAATAGGATTATAGTTTAGCGATCAACCAGAATACATTGACACAAGACACAAGAACTGAACAATAACTTGCAGCTAAAGAGGCATACAAGCTTGCTCTTACACGAAGTGAACAATATTGAATAACAATTAGAAGGCACTAGTAGGCTCAACGTTTTGTTATCGCAAGCATGGTTAAAGAAAAATGGGAAAGAATGCCCTTATTTATACACAAGCAGAGGAGTAGGGAACCCTAAAATCTCCTTGCTTTTTACAACTAAGGCTTGCCAACTTGCAAGCTTGATTTCTTAAACTAAAACAAGATAGGCACCTAAAAGCCTATGAAAGCAGAAAAATAAGGAAAGTGCCAACTATCACAACTTGTTTTCTTTCCTCCTTCAAAGAATGGATAAGCCTAAGATAGGAATATAAAGAAAGCGTGAGATAAGAATGGAAAGAAATCTTGGAGAAAGCTTCAAGTTCACTCTGCTTTAAATATCAACCACATCTGCTAAAAAGCGGGAAACTGTATCTCTATCAGGAGTGTTGATACTATATATAGCCATATTCCGCTTTTCTAGGATTTCCTCACCTTCTGCAATTGAACTTAGAGAATCTTTGACCTCTTCAACTGCTTTATGAGTTCTATTCTTGAAAAATATTGCTGCCCTAAAAGATGACTCACTAATTGATAACTTGGCAGTGTAATGCCTCGCCGTGCAAACCCCAAAGGACAACTAAAAACTAACAAATTACCGCACAATTTTTTTTTAAGGTGAAACATTACATAAGATGAATATGTACATTACAAGAAAAGCAATTATGCATTTACAATATCAACTACGTCCTTTGGGGTACACAAGACGACATTACGAAACCTACACTCATACCATAACGATAACAAACGAATTCCAATATTACATAATAAACCATGAAATAGTATATGCTTACAATAATCATACATTCATTATAATCCATCAATTAAGAAAACATCCACATATGATAACTCAACATAAAGAAGATTAATTTATTCCCAATAACCATAAACATACTATCTTCATGAGAATTCTATGAAGCATATTTCCACAGATACAACACATCAAATAACAACTACCACGAATCCTTAACCACATAAGGGCTACAAAGGTAAAATAATACATTACATCCATTTCAGGAGTACATTACATCGTTTTAGGAGTACATTACATCATTTTAGGAGTACATATGGACATCTATGCTTCCCGACACATAGAGGGAAAGATACATCAAATACTAGAGTAATACAAAACTGAACATGATATAATTGTACTGTGGCGAAGCTTTGGATACTCTGCAACGACACAAACTTTGCGCTTCACGAACACTAATTGGGAACCCAATGGGGTGCAAAACATGTTCCACCTGACCACGTGGACCCGAAGGCCCACCCCCCGTGCTAGGAGTTGACAAGAAATAATCACGACCAAGATAGTCGAGTAGAACGACCATAATACCAAACCACAAAAGAGAAACCAAAACATAACAAACAACAATCTCAATGACTACTTACAAGATGACTGCTTCCAGAGGCATACAAAGGCAAAGGCAAGGGATACTATGGGAGAGTGTCATCACACGACCCTATCATGGGTTATCCTGGCTGCTCTCAATAGGCGCTAGTCCCCATCTATGGTTATCCTGGCTGCCTCTCACTAGGTGTTAGTCCCATAGGGTGACACGTGTGGAACGACTGGCCTCTCATGAGGACGAGGTAGCGATCTTGCCGACCATGGCCTTCTCAGTCCACCCTTAGTCTGCAAAAGCACTAACGGCGTGGGTGAGGTATCTTACTTATCTTTAATTAATTTGTTCCTACCCAAACCCACTAGTTTAATTTATTAGGTTTTCACTTATTTAACCAACTCTTCCATGGGTTATCCAAGTTTCCCCTTTGTGCGCCGACCCTCATGAAGAGCCACCCTCCCTAATAGCTTTGAAACAAGACTTACAACAACAAGGGGTGTACCAAACATAAAACACCAAAAAAAAAATTACTGGTCCGAGTACAAATGCGAGGTATGGATCATCTCACCAAACAACCATAACAAAAAGCAACACAACAGATCAATGTAACACCCACATGAGACGAATCCGAAAAAGCAACCAATGACTCATAAAGATCAACTATGAAAATCCACATAAAATAGGTTTCCCAATGCCTCTAAAATTATATAGAACAATTACCCATAAGCTTCCCTAGAGGGTAACTTAACGCCACGGGTTACCGACACGATCTCAACCATGACCAAACACAAAATTCCTTTGAAGTAGAATTAATGCAAAGTGAAAATGTAATCAATCATGGAAACGTAAAACTCAATCTTTTAATCTTCCAACAAATTCCATGTAACAAATTTTAAAGAGAATATCCATCAATCACTACGTCCAGTTTTACAACCATTGAACATTAATTAAATAACAAAAGAAATAAAGAAAATCTTAAACATATATATATATACTTCATAATATTTTAATAAATAAAACTACACATTCTAGATGATAACTTTAAAGAATCCTTTAAAATATCTCATTACATATTAAATTATATTCCCATAATGCAACTTAGCCAAATTTCACCACTCTAATATTAATAAATTCTTCCAATAAAATATCCTTAAATCAAATAGTTGAACTCTATCTTCCTAACTAGAAATACAAAGATTTACAAAGACATAATTCATTTGTTTAATTAATTATCCAAATATATATATATATAAAATTTCCTCATAAAAATATCAATATAACAAAAAAAATATAATGACATAAATCTATTTTAACTAAAGAGTCTGTATAAACAATTTTCATACTCTATATTTTTAACAGAATTAGTTAAACCCCAGGTTTAAAACTAACAATATACTCATTTATAAAACACCACACATATACATATAAGTAAGGTTATTTTATATTAACTAGAAAATGTAATTTACAGACAACAGTAAAAAAAAATTCATTTCCGCCGAAATAACCATCATAATATCTACCAGCATTTATATATATATATATATATATACACATCAATCCTTACCCAACAAATTACTCTTAAATCAATAACACAATACACATATATATTTAGTACGACATACACAGTTGATATTACTAAACATTTAAAGTATCACTCAACTGAGATTATTCATTTCATAATTAACAAATAACTATATCTATATTTACCCCTATATTTAATTCAAATATATATATATATAAACACAACAACCCCACTGGCATATATATATATATATAAATAAATCTTAAAAAAAAACTCTTAAAACACAGGCAGCCCTCACAGGCATGAAATAAAAAGACCCACGCGCATATGAACTCCACACAAGTCAAGCAAAGTCTTCATATTTTAATTTCCTCAAGGCAACAATCAAATCGAGGCCCTACAGATCATTACAATGACAATCAGAATTTCAAGGAACAAGGAATTTATTTTTCCTATACGAATCATTTATGCTTGAAAATACTTGGAGAAAGAGCAATTAAGATTCAAATGAGAAAAATAAAACATCTCCCAACCTAGTAAAACGAATCTTGACGATGGTGGTGGAGTTGAGTACTCTCTTCCATAAAAACCAAAATCCGTGCTCTAGAAAAGAAAAAAAATAGCTTCCTCCCCAAAATCCTCTCGGCTGTAATAATTTCTTACTTTTTACTAGAGCCCAATTTAGAGTTAAAATTTTTGTTCCCTTCCCCTCGAATGCTCCATTTCCTCCAAAATTCCCAAAATAAATTAAGGAAAATTCTCTAAAGTTTTTCAGTAACCCCACTGGACAGATGGAAAATTTACAAAAATCATTTCCTTTTGAATAACCCCACTGGACAGAAGGAAAATTTACCAAAACCAAAATCATGATTTTCTCTTTGAATAGAAAAGAAAAACAACATATCTTTCCTTTTGAAGGTAGTCCACTCGATATAGTGAAAGAATACAAGTATCTTGGGATTGATTTTCACCATAAGCTCAGCTGGGAGACCTGTCGCACGAAAAGGATACAGGGAGGGTGGAAAGCCTCTTTCCTGCTGCAAAACAGATGTAGGAAAGCTGAACTTTGGGATTGGAAAACCAAGAAAACTCTTTTTGGTTTACTTGTCACGCCAGTTGTACTTTATGGGTGTGAAGTGTGGGGAAGCAGTATGTCAAATTGCAGCTGGAGACAAATTGAAAGAATCCAAAAACACCTAATAACAAGCAATCTCAAAGTTAAGGCCACGGTCCCATATGATATTCTTTTAGCTGAAGCGGGGGCTTTTCCCTTGGAGGCGTCGGCGATAACTCGGTTGATAAGTTATCTAAAGAAGATTGAAAACATGGACAACCACCGTTGGCCCAAAGCGGTTATGGAGGAGGTGCTAAACCGTAGAAAGAAAACTTGGATGAAGCAGAACAACAAGTGGCTGAACAAGTGGGACATCAAATTGCAGGAGTGTCCCAACACCAATAGTGAAATAAAAGATTACGTGAAGGAAAAATTTAGGACTGCCATGTGGTCAAATCAGATTGGGCGAAAAAAAGCGTACTACATCAAAGAGTTTAACCCGACAAAGGATCATGGTGAAAAAACGTATTTAGGGGCTGCTATTAAAGGGAAAGCGAGGGTGTTAATAGCACAGATGAGGACAGGATCACATCATCTTAGGTGCGAGACCGGTAGATGGAAGTCTCCTAAGGAAACGTGGGAAGAAAGAACCTGCATATTATGCAATAAGGGGGTGGTTGAGACAGAGCGACACTTCCTCATGGAATGCATAGTTTATGAAGACATCCGTAAACATTATGCAAATAGTTTGGGTATGGACGATATGCAGCAGTTATTCGAGGAGGATAAGATCAACCAGACGGCCAGCCTTCTAGTCAAAATCAATAGTAGGAGATCTGATTTAGAAAAGAGCATGAAATAAAATTAAGTCGCGGTCTTGGTCCCATGATCAAGCGAAGCCCTCGTGGACTATTAAAAATCTTTTCATTCATTCATTCATTCATTTTCACCACCCGTCAATTTACTTTTCCCCTGTTTTACCACGTGTAGGTTAATCCTTGCATTTTAGGTTATTATTATTTTAACTGTTAGTTATTTAAATTTAATAATTCATAGCTATTACCGTGAATCTTTTTAATTATTATTATTATTTTTGAAATTTATCGGTTTCCAAATTATAATATCCAATAAAATATCCATTTTGATATTTTATAAAATACCCTTTTATCCAAATATTTTAAATTTAAAAAATAAATTTTATTAATAAGTGGATTGTTAATCCACTATATATTAAATTTAAAATAAACATTATTTATAAATGTAAATTTATGTTTTTTATTTACATATTCATTTTTAATAAAATAATAGTATAAACTATCAAATCATTATAACCTCCAAATTAATTTAATAATTAATTTCTAAAATTCTCTTAATAATTTAATTAAATATTTTAGTTAAATCAACATTGCAAATACGAGCAACGTAACCCAAAACAATACCTGAACGACAATGAACCACAACCATGCCAAATAATTGAAACGCATTAATTAGCCAATTAACATGGATGACAAAATAGAACGACATTAAATGAATGACTCAAACAGAGCGATACCAAAACGAGGACGAGGTTGCAAACATATGACGTCGTCAAACAACATGACAGGGTGACAAACTAGGACGAGGGACTTTCTTATCAACTCTGGTTTCCACATCATACCCATTGGGCTTATAGGGCACACTCAAGCCTGACAATGTAGGCAGAGTCAGTGCCCGGTACCAGCATCTTGCACCAAACCAATGTCAACAACATATATATCCAATTGCAAGCATATGGTGAGAGACAACGTAGCAGGGAGCTCGCGAACGAGCGATGCTACACCGTCCCCTCACCCGACTCCAAACAGTAACACATTATCATAATATCATGAAGCAATCATTAATCAATTTACATAACCACATAATATCACATCCAGATGATAAACATAACAGATCAAGACGAACACCATGCATCATCATATCATCAACATCATAAAATAGTATCATGAGCACCCAAGCAAAATACACAAACCAAACTGGTGAAACAATCACCATTATAGTCTCGAGTCCACAACAAAACATGAGAAGAGTATCCGAAAATGACAACACGAGGGGTATTATAGGCGGCTCTGCTTCTATCACTTCTCTTGATTTTCCAATGGAAGAGTATTGTACAACTCTTTTCCGATACCTTTCCTTTTTTCTCATATCACATCTTTTCACGCTCTTTAGCTGAGATGATGAAGTTTTCTGTCCATGGTGGTGCTTGAAAATCACTTCTCAACATCGTCTGGCCTGAGGTTGCAAGATACAATACTAGTTTGGTTTTGAATCCCATGGGAGAGTACTACATGCTGAAAAACTTGAATTTTAACAGTAAACTCGACTATGTTCGGACACCTTTTGTGCAAATGGCTGAAAATTGAAGGCAGGTTTCTCTTGAAAAAACAGTTTTCTCAAAAAAACCTGGGACCTAGGTTTTGTAGAGAACTTCGTTTTAAAAGGACCCAAATCGTCCGTTTTGGAAAATATTGAAGGTTGGTCGAAAAAGCAGAAACCCTAAAATTTTAGGATTTTCATCAAAAAAGATGAGAGCTGGGTTTTGTGCAGAATCACGTTTTGGATGAACCTAGTTGATCAGATTTTGAAAATATTGAAGATTTCTTGGACATGCATGGAAAAAGCAGATTCTTGAAAGTTGAAAAAATTCTTCAAAGTTGTAGAGAATCAAGAACTGAGCTGACCTAGATTGTTGGAAATTGAAAATATTGACCCCTTCTTCTGAAAATTGATGCCCTGGAGAAATAAAGTTTGAAAAAGCGAGCTCCTTTGTGTGCTGATCCGAAAAATATGAAGAACTGTGAAAAAGCACCGCATTTTGGCTTTCGAATCCTGAAAAGAATAAAATTTTATGTCTCCTCTCTTGCTCTTGGATGCCAACCGACAAAAGGTGAATAATGAAATCCAAAGCCTTCTTAAAAATAAAACGCTTTATTCGTTGCTTTAAAAATTTCGAAGCCAATCCTGAGCAGGTTCTTTGAACTTGGACACTTTTTATTGATACACGATAAAAATCGAAAA